>OZ010789.1:568074880-568240225 GCA_963932465.1 Maratus speciosus
AAGTTTCAAGCATAAGAGTTACATACACTGGCCTCCAAAAGTTAAGATACAGGGACTGGATGCTTTCGATTGTACACGGTTTGTCGAATATCTACCAACATTATTGGCGAATTGATCTTCTGGGATGTAAAGAACATGTTTCCTTTCATATTTCTCGGTGAAGATTTATCGGGGGTACAATTAGGGGGCTAATAATAAATTTAATAATAAAATATTTGCGATCACCTATGTAATAGAAAAGGCTGGAAATGGTTTGTCTCTGTGGTAAATGACTATTTGGGTCTTGTTCAACGTTTGTATCCATTTGTGTAAGCATAGCACTCGTATTCGTGAAGATGTTAACGTTTTTGCGAAAAATTTGTTTATAGCATACAGAGTTTTCAACCAAATTTAACACAACTTTCCAAAAACCTGACAAAGAACAGTAGCAACAGTATACTGCAATTAAAACATGAATATATTGAATATTTAATGAGATATGGGCACTTGTATGAAATAATTTTTAACTGCGCATGCGTGTAAGATTTCAAAATTTTTATTTCATAATTTGGTAGCCAACTATTTTGGGTAACTTCTGTAAAAAGTCCAGTCAAATATTGTGAAAACTCAGAAAGATATAGTGAGTTGATTGAAAAGTTGTGGAAAAACCCTTATAATAAAACTATTTTTAGAAAGCAACTCACTATATCGGCCCTATCTTTGTGAAACCGTGTGCAATCGAAAGCATTCAGTCCCTATATCTTAACTTTTGGAGGTCAGTGTATTTGTTTTCTTCTTTGGCTAAATCACTGCCAGAGTATCAACTAAAGTTCTTTATGTACAGAAACACACAATCAATAACAGATGAAAATTTTTACACTTGTTTTGACTAAAAATATCAAAATTATCTTGCACAGTGATATTTTGAAAATAAATATCAAATGTATGAAAATATCGAAAATATCAAGAAATCTTGATATTTTAAAAATAAATATCGGATATATATCATGATATATGTCCATTGATATATATCAACGAACCCTGCTAATCGCTACTTTGAAATTACTCTACTTTAGCTCATCTTTTTAAAATTTTATTAAAATTTACTCATTTGTTCTATAAGTTAAATATGGAATCTGTTAATCCGTAAGTACACGCGCTGGGATAAATCTAATCCCAATCGCATTTTTTCTTTTATATATATATATATATATATATAAAATTTTTGATGACGCTTCTGACCTGCCGTGTACATTTCTAGGCCGAGAAGGGGGGGGGGGGTGAAGCAGTGTATTTTCTTTGTTCGCTAGGAATAGAAAAATATGTCTCTTGGAATTAAATAATCCCGCACGTGTACAAACGTTACATTTCGATGCGTTCATTTCTTACGGGATAACACACACGGAAATAATTTTAATGAAAGACTAACATAAAAGCTACTTGTATATATTGATGAAAGGATATTAAATGGAATTAATATCAATTTTGTGAAGTAATTCATCTTTTAAGGTGTAAAACAAATCATTTGCATATTTTCGGGGGGGGGGGGGGGGAGACATGGTTTTTACAGAATCTGCTACAAAATCTGAAAATAAATATGAAAAGCATGATTTTTTCCCCCCCTAAAAGAAGTAGTACTGATGCATTTAACAATAAGAGCAGTAGATTTGTTTTTAAAATTCATTTAGCCAAAAATATAATGGGAGACAAAATGGGATTGAGATCTATCCCACGCGTGTAATAACGCAATGGAAATGGGCGCGTGACGGGTTGAGACATCATAAGAGGTCATCTAAGGAAATTTGCTTGTTACATGTTAATTGAAGAGCTAAGTGGAAGAACATGTTAAGTAACAAAAATTACATTTGAAGAAATTTGAAGTGAAAGTTTTTGCTGTAAATTTTAATGATTTATTTTCTATTTGATATGCGTTTAAAATTTTAACAGGTATGGTACTAAACTCTCTCAGAAAAAACTTATTTAATTTCCAAATATTAAAAATTATTAATATTATTGACATTATTAAATGTTAAAATATTAAGTAATAATGAATAATGTCTTACAAGGAGACGGCCAACCTTGTTAATCACAGATTTTCATTATTTTAATATATGTTGTAGGGTAGAGGCCCCCTAGTGTCAGGTTCAACGGATTTTATCCAATGCTCCTTAGTTCTTGAGAAACTGGGGGGTCTAATATTAGTACACAACTTAAATACTTACTTTGCTACAACGGTGATAGGTCAGTCGTAACTCAGTTGGTATGGTGTTAACCGGCTGATTGGCGGGCCCGGGTTCGATACCTGAGTGCGCTACATTTGTTTTTCTCATTTTTTGTTTTATAAATTTACTTGTAAGTGTAACTTAATAATCTCACTGTCAATTAAAATTTTTAATATTGTATATCAATTATAATTTTAACCTATTTATTTTTTACTTTTAACTGAATAGTTGTAATAAAACATCATAAAACTGTTGTTATTATTATTTTTTTTTTTTTATAAAAAATCACTTTTAAAATGTATTTCATCTATTCTTTATTGATGCAATGATATTGAGCAATTGTGTCAATTCGTGATTTTAAAGAAACATCATTTACGTATTGCTTTAACAAAGGAAGTCAATGAGATAATACTATTATTCTGTTTTTAAAGTAACAAGCATAATCATATTAAAAATTAGCGTCAGAATTAAATTACAACCGATTTTTTGCATATTAAAGATTTTTAAATTTGTAATAAGTATGCTTGCACTTTCAATTATTTTGCTTTCCCCTTTATCTTTTTTCTGCTTTTATTTTATTTGAATATTCCTTTTTTTTATCATAACTAGATGGCACCACAACAGAATTTGACACGATTTTGGAATTTTTATCATTCAATAATAGATCCAATTTCTTTTTAAACCTCTTTAATGGATGAGAAATAATAGTTTACAAATAGGAAATGATAAATTTAAGTTTGTTAACATTAATTATAATGTTTGGTGTTAAAATTTTCAAATGAAATTATTAAATTATAATTACAACTATATTTATAAAACAAAAAATGAGAAAAACAAATGTAGCGCATTCAGGTATCGAACCCGGGCCCTCGGATCAGCCCGCAAATGCCATGCCAACTGAGCTACGACTAACCTGTCATTTTTGCTGCGAAGTAAGTATTTAAGTTGTCTACTAATATTAGACCCCCTGGTTTTTCAAGAACTAAGGGGTATTGGATAAAATCCGTTGAACCTGACACTAAGGGGTGTCTACCCTACAACATATATTAAAATAATCAAAATCTGTGATTAACAAGGTTGGCCCTCTCCTTGTTAAATCTTCAAGACTAAATGGAATCTTATTATTTTAGCTTAACCATGTGATAGGATACCTCATAACGCTTTCTCATCCATAAGAAAAATAAATTTTTAGAAAATGTGGCATAACATGTTCATCCACTCAGCTCTTCAATTCAGATTCGGCATAAGGCGCATGGGTTAGAATCTGTTACGAAATCCTAATCATGATAAAATTAAATTTAATTACTTTACACTATTTCAAATAAATTGAAATTGATATTCATTACTATGGCGTTATTTATTTATTTTTTTAAATACCTTAGCGTTTTTTACCGTTTTATGTGCTGTTTTTTGACGGAGTCCTGCGATAAATGCTACTTGTTCAATATAAAAATTTCCATAAGTGTTAATACCACTATTTTCGAATAGTAATTTCAGCAAATATCTTAAATTGTTGTTTAAGACCCACCGTTTCGACTAATATATCTACGGATAGGATTTTTAACGGAGTTTCGTTCCGATACAGTTTTGTTAAGAATAGAGTGCGCTCCCTGGTGGTGGAATGTGGAACTAAAAGAACGCAATTTTATTTAAATTAGGAAATCTAGAACGGCGATCTGTTTGAAATTTTAAGATACTTTATAACACATAAGGTTATTTAGAAAGAAAGACGCGAGAAATTTCGAGGTATGGGGGGGGGGGGGGGGCGCGCTTTTTTTTTTTTTTTTTTTTTTTTTTTTAACCTTAGCGTTTTTTACCGTTTTATGTGCGGTTTCTAAGGATTTAATAATTATTAATTATAAATTTAGATTTATTAATTATAAAATAAAGTGTTTTGAAAGGAATATTAAACGGAACCCTCTGTGCGATCTGTGATCACACTTACCCACTTGTTATAAGTTTGTCTTTATTAGATATGAATATGAGTTGCACTTTCATCTCATTGTGTTATTTTTTTCTTTTCAGTGGGAGGCTTGCAGCGGAATGGGTCCGTCAAGGGTGTGAAGAAGGTGCCCCCGCCGACAGTGCCTACCCTGAGCGTGAAGGCGGCCCACTTCAAACAGCGCAGCCCCTGCATTTGCAACGGAGACGAACAGCTCACGCTCGATTTCGGCGATTCTGACAACGATTATTCGGCTTACAACGGAAAACCTCCCAGATCACCTTCCTCCAGCAGCGGTATGTTTCCGTTCTATTGATTTTGGAGAAGTTTCGTTTTAGGAATTACAGTAGTGTTCCGATTATCAGAGTCTCGCTTAACCGAGTTTCTGCTTTAACCGAGTTATTTTCTTCTGATTAACTGGTGGCTTCCATTATTATGAAACAGCCATTATAAATGAAGTGTTAGTTGAAGATGAAAGAGCAGCCGTAAAAAGTTAGAACAATGATTTTCTGGTCAGATTGGGAAAACAAATGGCCATAATCATTTTTTTCCCATTCTGACCAGAAAATCAGAGTTTTTACTTTTTACCGCTGCTCTTTCATCTTCAACTAACGCTTCATTTATAATGCCTGTGTTATAATAATGGAATCCACCAGTCCATCAAAAGAAAATTATCCATTCCAAAGGTATAAGTTCGATTGAAAAAAACTATTTAATACTTGAGCAGAAAGAAGAGGCTACACCTGCAATTTTCATGACACTAATAGAATCGCATAGCTGTCAATTTGTACGGTTTTATTATCTCTAAAATTGAATACAAATTTTTGCCATATTTAATCGTTGACAATTGTTACTTCGACTTCAAACACCTTTTTAACCGAGGCCCCTGTGGACTGGACAACTCCACACATCGCCGGGATCAGAACTGGTGAGAAATGACAGGAGAGAAAACTAAGACCTGGTTGGTAGCGATTTAAAAAAAAAAAGGGGGGGGGGGGAGTAAAATATAAAAATGGGGTAAAAAAGACCTGAACAGGTCGGAAAAATGAGCTACTTGAAGTAAAATGACAATTGTTAGATTTCGGCAATTGAATTAAGCAGAATTTGCTGGTAAGTTTTAGTGGTAAGGAAAACTCTTGGAAATTAATATCAGCATAATACTGCAGAAAAAAAGGGGAAAAAAAAACCTGCAGAAAAATTTTATTTTCAGGTACAGTAGAGTCCCGATTATCCGAGTTAATATGAACCAAGCTCACTTCGGATAAGCAAAAAACTCGGATAAACCGGATTTACATAAATCGTCACCAACTAAGGAGATGAAATATAAATTTTTACTTCATTCAATCATTTTTATGGTAAAAGTAACATATATTTTGTTACTTTAACATATATTTTGTTTTGTCCCCCCCACCCCCACCTCCCACTGCAGTATTATGCTACTGCATAGCTACCAATTTCTAAGATTTTTTCTTACCATGAAAACGTGCCAGAAAATTTTGCCTAATTCAATCGCCGAAATCTAACAATTGTCAACGATTAAATATGGCAAAAATTTGTATTCAATTTTAGAGGTAATAAAACCGTACAAATTGGCAGCTATGCGATTCTATTAGTGTCGTGAAAATTGCAGGTGTAGCCTCTTCTCTCTGCTCAAACCAGTGTTGTTTGGTTTAAACCGTGGTTTAAACAAAGTGTTTTTTTTTTTTTTTTTAAACCATGCTGGTTTTTTTCTCTTTTCCCCTAATGTTTTCATTTATTTTACACATTATTGAAAAATGCAAAATCAAAGTTATGCAGAAACTACAAGCAAAGCTGTAGAAAAATGATAAATTAATAAATTTGTAAAGTGACAAAGATTTTTAATCAATCAAACTTTTCTTATAGGCTTTAAATCTACATGGCAGACTAGAAAAAAAAAAACCAAGTAGTTAGTTTTCTTTCTTCTTCTTTTTTTTAAGACTTTTATTTTTTAAAATAGCCAAAATGGATTTAAGGATTTGTTGAGAATTATATATTTTCCTTATTATTATTCCTTTTATTATGTTCCTTTTTTTCAATATCTATTAAACTTAAGAACTCAGATTTTTATTTAATACTTATATAATGATGTATTGTATACTTTAACACAGGGATTTAAGGAATTGTTGAGAATTATTTATTTTAGGCAGTGAAAATCTTACCAAAAATGCTAATTTTAAAATGACTTTCAATAAATAATTAATTTTCAGTTTCACTTAGAAAGAAAATGGTCCGTTAAAATGCGTAAATCATGTTATTTTAACTACTCTAAAAAGTCTAGACCTCTTTCTTTCACCATTTCTGAGAAAAAGGTACATAAATTTGGTGAATTTAATATGGCGGAGATAGAGCTTTCCCGGTCCCCTTAAGCTGGACTCGGATAATTGGGACTCTACTGTAAATTGCTAACTTCAGCACGAAGCAGTTTGCTGAATTTCCGTAAGAAATAACCCTGTTATAGTTACACAGGAAGATGTAAAGATAAGAGGGATTATCCAAGCATTTTGCGCATTAGAATTGCAAGATTGTTTATTTTAAATTTGCAGGAAATTTTTGTTTTCAGGAAGATAAATTGTTTTAATGAGCGTATCAAATCTTTCTAGAAATAAAAACTGCTTTTTTACCATTATGTACGCTCCAGACTAGCTAAAATTAATAAATAGTTTTATTTTAAAAAGTTATATTCCCCCCGCGCGCGCCGCTGGTGTGTCATCAGTCCCATTTTGAATTCAGAATGCCTGTATTGTCCCATGATAGAGGTTCCTTTTAACTCTATGGTGGAAGGGAACCCCGATTTGATTTATGAATTTTTAATAAGGTTGGAAGATTTAAAATCTGATTGAATGATTTTTGTTTTGTTTTTCTTTACTAAAATTGAGTTTTTAAATAAGAAAAAAAAATTTCATTTTCATATGCATGATTTTAGAAAAATACAAATGCATTCCGTAGAGATGACCGAAGAGGGAAATAAGAGTTCTGACAACAAGCCTTAATCGACTTTCTCAGCGGTTACACTAACTCTGCGACAAAACCTGTTTTACAGGGGAAGAATTTTGTTTGCGGAGAAAGTGACAATTGAGACCCTCCCGTTTTATAACGTAAAAATAGCGTTTGTATTTTAGACTGGAACTTTCGGAAAAACTCACACTCACATTTTTGATTTTCACCGAGTAATGGTACTTCATAAATATATAGATTTGAAAGCTATTATTTACATTTACTTGCTCCTTGTTATAACTGGAATATTCTTCATTAAGCCATTCTCTTCCGCAATGTTTTATTTTAAATCTTTTGCTTCATACTAATGTTATAAGATAAATAGGTCATACTATTGACAATATTGCAAAGAAAATAAATTAGATTTTTTTCTTTTTAAGAAATATAAAATAGTGCAAAAGCGCATTGTCAGCAGGAACCATAAAAAAATTTAGATGTAATTGGATATTGACTGAACAGCAAAAGGAATTTATGACTTGCACGAATTTTTTCTGTGATAAAAGTTCATTGAAATTTTAATTATTTATGAAATGCTTCAAAAGCATTTGATATAGAAAGAGATTGTCTTTTTTGCATAGAATCAAAAACCCGTTTCACTTTTTTAAATGTATAAATACAAACATTTATTTTCATGAGAGAAAAAATACTTAAGGAAATGGTACGTTTTCGCACCATCGTCAGGGGATGCGTTAATATTTGGATCTTGGTCTTTTTAATGTGTACTAACGTAGAAAAAAGGTATTTCTGTTGTATGATGTATGTCTGTTCCTCCTCTAACATTTGTAAAAAATTTTAGATGTGGGCAAAATTTTAACATGATATTGAAGTATTCTTATAATACATATATTACTAAAAATAGATCCTTCCCCCCCCCCTCCCCTCCCAATTACATTAGACAAAATCCATATAAAAGGATATGGAGACATTGTTACGGAGGGTAGAAATATTACAATTTTAATACAAAGACTATTTAATTTTATTTCAAAAACTTTTCTTCCTAATTTCAGCTCTGTTTCAAATTAGCTATCCGAGTTCGTATTTATTTGCGCATGTTGTTGAAAATGAATATTCGTATTCATTAAAACTGTGCACTTGTATTGTTCTAACGATGCTATATAAAGCATCAAAGATGAGCTTTTCTAATTAACGCTCCAACACAGACTCATGCTTTCCTTAATTTATTTCCCTCCGACGCGACGTTACTTGTTGTTTGCGCCCAAAGAAAAATTAATGATATTTTTTCTGAGTAAATTAGTCCATTTTTAAACTCGGCAGTTTTGTAATTTTCAATTTTGTGGTATTTCTTCTGTACACTGATGCGATATGTTTGATAAGAGAGTAAGGAATAAAAATAATAGTTTGAATACTTTGGTATTATATTACAACATTTTAATTATATTTAACCCCTTCGCGGCGAACATCGCGTATACGTGACTCATAGGGTCCAAACAGTATTTGTTTAACCAATATTTTCGATTAGCATTTTTCACCTTATTCAATAACAGAATTTCTAAGATTAAAGTAAGATAAGATTTATATATATGGAAATACCGGCGCTAAAAAATTATAAATTGCACCCGATACGCTCGTCGGGAAGCGTTTAAGCATGTTCCAATCCTTTTGTATAAGTAGCGTCTTAGAGTATATGCATGTAAATAATATTGGAAATAAGTTTACTCATAATTAAATTTAGCATTTTTTGCACATTCTCATTTGAAATATTAATTAAACATACAACACATGTCATTCTTAAAAGAAGAAAAAAAGAGGGTGTGTGTGTGTGGGGGGGGGGGGGGGGGGGAGTCGATCATTTAATATCCCGCTTGGACGTTCTGACTTTATTAGTATTTCTCTCTTTTTTTGCTGCCATTCAGCATTCTTACCTCGTTCGTGGATTTATTTTTGAACAAGGGACTATTTTCTGTCGATAAGATAATTTTATTTCAAGAATATATAAGATCTCATTTTTTATTTTTAAACTTTCCAGTATTTTTTATTTTTTTGTCCGTTTTAACATCGCCAACTCGACCGGTTATTTGTTCTTGCATGTTGTTAAAGAGGATATATGCATCTGTAATCATTATTTTAAAAAACGATGCTTCTGAATTTCTTTAATGACGCCATATAAGGTATCAGGGATGAACTCTCCTAATTAACATCCCAGCAGAGACCATGAACTCTCCCTAATTTATCTCTCTCCGTCGTAGCTCGTTGCTTGCAATATGAAAGGAACCTTTGCGTCAGAAGAAAGCTTAATGATTTTTCATGAGCAAATTGCATTCACTTTTAAAGTTAGCATTTTTATAAGCTTTAAAATTATGTATCACGGGAGTAATTCAGTATTCACGCAAGTTATTTCTGTATACCGATTTCTGTGATAGGAAAATGAGAGTTGGGGGGGGGGGGGATTTATTTATTTTTGACTATTAATTTTGTGTCATATTTTAGAACAAACGTCGGCATTTATTTTAACAATGTTGTGCCAAATCTACGTTTAAAAAAAAATCGTTTCGCCTGACAATCCGTATAAATAGGTACATACATTATATTCCAACTTATTCATCAGCATCATATAATCATAGTTTTTTAGAAAACAAGTAAGTTGTCAAAATAATTATAAAATACTAGGTGATCCGGCGGACGTTACCCGGGCCCGTTATAATAACCTTAAATGTATATAAATGTAAATCCAAGTGAGAAATCAGCATTCTCTTAAGTGTCATAATTTTTTTTTACTATTTTAAAATTTAAAATTAGTAAGATTTTTGAAGATTCACATTTGTGGAGGTGCAACCTCATCCCTGTATGATAACTATTCTGTACTATAACCCTGTATGATCCCTGTATGGATATATGATACACTGTGTAAAAAGATAACCAGGCCATGCTAAAAAAATGACACCTTTTTAAAAGACTTCGATTTATGATTTTTCATTTGTAATTTTTAGATTGATACAATTACAAATCATTTTTAATATATTGAAGTTTTTTTAATGCTTACATGCAAAAACTACGAGCAAAAACAATTACAAATCATTTTTAATATGTTGAAGTTTTTTTAATGCTTACATGCAAAAACTAAGAGCAAAATAACCATAAATCAAAATTTTAAAAAGGTGTCATTCCGGTCCGTGTAGATCAAAGATGGCGAACCTTTTTGAGTATGCGTGCCAAAAATTTAAAAATTATTATGAACCATCATTCCAACGTGCCAGAAACATTTTACCCAATAATATAGCCATGCCGCATCGAATTCCGTATTAATAATCTATAAACGAGTTTTTCTTTTATTGTGTACTTCCGAATCAGATCATTTTTGGTTCTTCAGGTAGAAGCAGGTTCAATAGATATATAATTATTTACAATAACAGTTACGATTACAATTTTCAAAATGAAAACCTAAAGAAACTTAAAGCCCTAAACCTAAATAAAATTAAACCTAATCTGAAGTAGAAGCGTGTCAATTAGGTATATTACTCTATGCAAACTATCTCTTAAAATTCAATTTTCAAAAATAAAACCTTTTGAAATTTCATAGAGAAGTAAAATGATGTAGAAAACACGGCGAGAAAATAACGCTGTAAGGCGCTTTCATTGAAATTTATTTTACCTTAATTCATTCAACAACAATGATTATTTTAAAGTAAATTATATAGCTGTTACACAAAACTATACATTTGGTATATATATATATAATACACACACACACACACTAGCTAACCCGCCCGGCGTTGCCCGGGTCCGTAATAATATTCTCAAATGAATCTGAATTTTTTATCGCAGGTCCGTAGTCCGTACAGAGGTGGGGTGGGGGGTGGAGACTGTGCAAATTCCCAGGGCGCGACTATTATTCAGTTCCAAAGTTATAAGTCACAGGTTAAGTTTTTAAATTTTTGTATGTTTCATACTTTACTTTTTTATTCCAAATGATTGATGAATTCAATTAAAATTTAATTATATTTTCAATAATTTAATTTTTATTTAAAATCTTTAGATGAAAAAGCAATTACAAATATAACATACTAGCAAACCCCGCGGCTTTGCTCGCGTAATAGTTGAAATATGGCAAGTGATATTTGCATGACTATTTTTTATTAGAAGAACACTTTTGAAATAATTCAAAAATTACAAATTAAGCCACAGTTTGACTAAACTTCATTATAAAAGTGTAATAGGCAGAAATGAAATTTTAATTAATAAGAAGAACTAAAACTAATTCCAAATAAATGATAATTTAGAAAGTATTTTGAGACTTTTATGCTCATTTCATACGCTCATTTCAGTATTCTTTTGAAGTTTTGAATTTTTTAGAAACCATCTTAACACATTTACATCTTAAAATTAACCATCATGTCAGATTCCAAGCTTCTTATCTAACAGTCTACCATCTCTCTGGTGTTAGTGGCACCTACATAAAATGTCGAAATAGAGTTGAAATAGAATGTCTCGAAAAATATTGAAGTAGAGACTGTCACCATTAATTTGCCACATTAACCTAGAAATCGGTTGGTGTTTCCTAATATTCTATACAAAACGGAATTTAGATGTTTTTAAAGGCCTTTTTTGTTGTTCCTGTCAACCAGGTACTAGTGACACCGGCATAAAATATAGCCCATATAGGATCAGGGACCATCGCTCTGATTCGTAACCAATAACTTCTGTAATCGGTTTATTATTTCCCGAGATTCCATAAATATAGCTTATGTTTGAGCAGGTTCTATCACCATCAATTTGCAACCATTATGTTTGAAATCGGTTTCGTATTTCATACGATTGCATAAAAACCGTAATTTAGAACGTTTATAGACCGCTTTTCGCTCACTTCATCCTTTTAAATTTGGAAATTTCTGTCGACAATTCTTAGAAAGCATTTGCATCTTTGAAATAATTACCATTCCAAATTTAAAATGTTAGACCCCCCTCAGTAACACACACACACAAAAAAAAAAAACGCAATTTAGAACATTTTTTACTCCTGTAACCCCCATGTGATCGAGACAATAACGTAAAATATAGGCTGTGATGGAGCGGGGACTGTCACCATCAGTTTGAAACCATTACTTCTGAAACCGTTTTATATTACCTGAGATTGCGTAGAAATCGCTATTTAGAACATTTTTAGAACGCTTTTCGTTCGTTTTCACCTCTTTTTAAATTTCAAAATTTTAAGGAACTTTTCTCAGAGTATTTACATCTCATAAGTAATTACCATGCCAAATTTGTAGTTGCTAGCCCCTTCAGCCTCACAAAAATCTCAATTTAGAGCGTTTTTTTTAAATGCAGTAGCAAGGTGGTAGTGATATCGACATGAAATAGTTCCTATATTGGAGCAATGGCTGTCATCATCAATTTTGAACCATTACTTTTGAAATGGGTTGGGTACTTTCTGAGATTGCGTAGAAATCGCCATTTAGAACGTTTTTTAGAACACTTTTCGCGCATTTTCACCCCTTTTAAATTCCGAATTTTTTAAGAAATGTTCTGAGAGATCATTTATATATTATAAGTAACTACCATTCCAAATTCCATGTATCTGGGCCTTTCAGTAACAAAAAAAAAATCGTAATTTCGAACGTTTTTTTGCTCCTGTACCCCCTTTAGGGGTAGTGACACTTACATAAAATGTAGCCTATGTTGGAGCAAGGGTTGTCACTATCATTTTGACACCATTATTTTATTAATCGGTTTGGTACTTCCTGAAATTGCGTAAAAATCGACATTTAGAACTTTTTTAGAACGCTTTCCGCGCATTTTCATGCCCTTTTTAATTTCGATGTTTTTAAAAAATGTCCTTAGAGATCATTAGTATCTTATAAGTAATTACTATTCCAAATTTCATGTTTCTTGGCCCTTCAGTAACACAAAAATCGCAATTTCGAACGTTTTTTTGCTCCTGCACCCCCTTTAGGGGTAATGGCACCGACATAAAATGTAGCCTATGTTGGAGCAAGGGTTGTCACCATCATTTTGACACCATTATTTTTGAAATCGGTTTGGTACTTTCTGAAATTGCGTAAAAATCGCCATTTAGAACGTTTTAGAACGCTTTTCGCGCCTTTTCACCCCTTTTTAATTTCGATTTTTTTAAGAAATGTCCTTAAAGTTCATTAGTATTTTATAAGTAACTACCATTCTAAATTTCATGTTTCTAGGCCCTTCAGTAACCTAAAAATCGTATTTTTAGAATTTTTTTTTGCTCGTGCACCCCTTTTGGCCAGTAGCACGGACATAAGATATAGCCTATGTTCTAAGTTGGACTAATACCATCATTTTGATACCATTACTTTTGGAATCGGTTCGGTAGTTCCAGAGCTTACCTCCTACAAATAAACAAATTTTACCTCTTTATAATATTATTACTAGCAAACCCCGCGGCTTTGCTCGCGTAATATTTGAAATATGCCAAGTGATATTTATATGTCTAATTTTTATTAAAAGGTACTAACTAAATTTTTATTTTATTAAAATTTAATATTTATTTTATTAAAAGGTACTTATTACTTTTAGGAATAATTAAAAAAAAATACTATTTAAAACACAGTTTGATTAAACATCATTGTTACACTGAATAAGGCAGAAATGAGACTTAAATTAATAAAACGAAATAAAACTAAATAAATAATAATTTAGAAAATATTTTGAAACTTTCATGCTCAATTAATATGCTCATTTCAGTATTCATTTGAAGTTTTGAATTTTTTAGAAACCACCTTCTTACATCTTAAAATTAACCATCATGTCAAATTCCAAGTCCTACCACCTCTCTCAACATAAAGGGCTATGTTGAAATAGGAACTGTCACCATTAATTTGCCAACATTAATTTTGAAATTAGTTTGTTATTTCCTAATATTCCACAGAAACGTAATTTAGAAAGCTTTTAACCCTCCGTCTACCAGACGGGTCCATTGGACCCGACAGGTACATACAAAATATTCATTCAAACCAGAAATTTCTTTAAAATAAACTAAGTATATAAACCAGACAAAAATAAGGTAAATAAATAAGTTAAATAGTTTTAAATAAAAATTCTGGTGTAGAACGTTTTATTAAAACTTGAATAAAATTCCCGGTAGATCTAGGGTTAAAGGCCTTTTTTATAGAGTTTGTTGTTCCTTTGAATCCCAGGTGGTAGAATCATCGGCATAAAATATAGCCTGTGTAGGATCAGAGACTGTTACCATTGATTCGCAACTATTACTTTTATATTTGGTTTATACTCCCTGAAATTGCGTAGAAATCGTAATTTAGGACTTTTTTAGAATGATTTTCGCACCTCCCCTTCACTTCACCCCTTTTTAATTCGAATTTATTTTCGACAGTCCTTCCAGGGCATTTATATTTTATAAGTAACTACCATGCCATATTTAAAGTTTCTAGCCTTTTCAGTATCACAGAAATCGCAATTTAGAAAGTTTTTAGCTACTGCAACCCTCTGGTGGTAGTGGCACAGACATAAAATATAGCTTATGTTTGAGCAGCTTCTATCACCAACAATTTGTCATCATTATTTTTTTAATCGGTTTGGTATTTGATAAGATTAAATAAAAAATGTAATTTATAACGCTTTTCGCTCACTTCATCTTTTTAAATTTGAAATTTTCTTTCGACAGTTCTTAGAAATCAGTTGCATCTTGTAAGTAAATACCATGCCATACTTCAAAGTGCTAGACCCTTCACTTATGCAAAAAACGCAAATTAGAACATGTTTTGCTTTTGCAACCCTCAAATGGTAGTGACAGAAAAATATAAAAATATATAACCTATAAAATATAACTTATGTTATAGCAGGGACTGTCACCATTGATTTGCTACCATTACTTTTGAAATAGCTTTGGAATTTCCCGAGATTGAGTAGAAATCGCAATTTAGAACGTTTTTAGAACGCTTTTCGCGCATTTTCACCCCTTTTTAAATTTCCAATTTTTTCGAAACTGTTCTTAAAGATCATTTATATGTAATAAATATGTACCTTGCCTAATTTTAAGTTGCTAGCCCCTACGGATCACAAAAATCGAAATTTGAAACACTTTTTTGCTCCTTCAACGTCTAGGTGATAGTGATACCGACTTAAAATAGCGTCTATGTTAGAGCAGAGGCTGTCAGCATCAATTTCTTACCATTACTTTTGAAATCAGTTTGATTCTTCCTGAGATATTGGTGACAAATCGGCATTTAGAACATTTTTAGAACGCTTTTCGCTCATTTTCCTCCTGCATCTCCTCTGGTGTAGTGGAAACAGATATAAAATATAGCCTATCTTGGAGCAAGATCTGTCCCCATCATTTTTACACCATTATATTTGAAATCGGTTCAGTATTTCTTGAGAGCAGAGGCTGTCAGCATCAATTTCTTACCATTACTTTTGAAATCAGTTTGATTCTTCCTGAGATATTGGTGATAAATCGCAATTTAGAACGTTTTTTACAATGCTTTTCGACTCCCCTTTTAAATTTCGACTCCCCTTTTAAATTTCGACTTTTTTAGGAAATGTCCTTAGAGATCATTGATATCTTATAACTAACTACCATTCTAAATTTCACGATTCAAGGCCCTTCCGTCACGCAAAAACCGCAATTTAGAACGTTTTTCTCCTGCACTCCCTTTGGGGTAGTGGCACCGACATAAAACATAGCCTATGTTGGAGCAAGGGTTTTCACTCTCATTTTGACGCCATTATTTTTTTAATCGGTTTGGTATTTCCTGAGATTGTGTAGAAATCACCATTTAGAACGTTTTTTAGAACGTTTTTCGCACATTTTCACTCCTTTTAAATTTCGAATTGTTTAAGAACTGTCCTTAGAAATCCTTTATATCTAATAAGTAGCTGATACTTCAAATTTCATATTTCTAGGCCCATCAGTAACACATAAATCGCCTTTTTAGAACGTTTTTTGCTCCTACACCCCCTTTGGGATAGTGGCACCGACATAAAACGTAGCCAATCTTGGAACAAATGTTGTCACTATCATTTTGACACCAATATTTTTTAAATCGGTTTGGTATTTCCTGAGATTATGTAGAAACTACCATTTAGAACGTTTTTTAGAACGCTTTTTGTGCATTTTCACAGCTTTTAAATTTGGACTTGTTTAAGAACTGTTCTTAGGCATAATTTATATCTTATAAGTAACTAATATTCCAAATTTCATATTTCTAGCCCCTTCAGTAACGCAAAAATCGCATTTGTAGAACTTTTTTTGCTCCTGCAGCCCCTTTGGGGTAGTGGCACCAGGGCTCCCAAATGGTCCACCAACTGAATATAAATATTATTTTAGAAAAATTATCTTTTTAGATTTTTCTTATAAACCACCTCGAAACCAACTTTGAAAGTTAATTCTAGCGCAAATCTACCATAAAATTTTCTGTTAAAAGTTATTGGTATTCAGTTGGCAAAACCATTTGGGAGCCCTGTGGCACCGACATAAAATATAGCCTATGTTCTAAGTTGGACTAACACCGTCATTTTGATACCATTACTTTTTAAATCGGTTTGGTATTTCCTGAGTTTATGTAGAAACTACCATTTAGAACGTTTTTTGAAACGCTTTTTGTGCATTTTCACCCCTTTTACATTTCGAATTGTTTAAGAACTGTTCTTAGACATCATTTATATATTATAAGTAACTAATATTCCAAATTTCACATTTCTAGGCCCTTCAGTAACGCAAAAAAATCGCATTTTTAGAACATTTTTTGCTTCTGCACCCCCTTTGGGGTAGTGGCGCTGACATAAAGTATAGCCTATGTTCTAAGTTGGACTATGTGGAATATTTTGCAATCTTCTCTCGCGGGCTTCTCTTAGCCAGGCGGGCGCCGCGAAGGATCACGTGACGTTTGAGAGAATTGATATTAAAAAACATCTTTTTTCTTTCTTGTTCCTCTTTTTAGTTGGTTTTGTGAATGTAAAATATGAACGCAGTAAGTAGACTGCATTTTTTCTCTTGGTCTTCTAAAATTAGAAGAAATGTTGTTTTAATTTTAAAAGGAAAATTTATCTCGAGCATAAAATCATGCTATTGTTCTTTATGGCTTCTTAATAGAAGAAAATAGTTGCTGGAAATTTAATTGTATTTAGAATCATGACTTCTAGAAGGAGCAAAGCAACTAAATATGTTTCATCTGTAAATGTAAATAATATACCTTATGTATATATTCGAACTGTAAATAATAATCTACAAAAAGTTCTAGTGATGATGATTATTTACAAATGATAAACACAAAAGTAAAAACTTTTATTTGTGAAATATGATGACTTTAATATGATTTAAATGGAATCTTGACTTCTTATAATAATGCTCTCCCTATAACAATTTCGTGAACTGTGATTTAATTGTGGAATAACTTGAAATTCTTCAAGTTTTTGGTGCCTCAACAACCGGGAAAAAAGGTAAGAAATACCTTTATTATTCTGCATGACTGTTGATTTTTTGAAAATATACATTTTTCATGATCATTTATTTTGAACATTGAATTTAAATTTAAACATGGATAAGCCTGATAAGTTAAAAAGTAAAAGAGCTACTGTTCGTGCAGCCATTACGAAATTAATCACAAAATGTGATACATTATTATCTGTTGATATTGATAAAACTCATTGCGACTCATTAATGGAATCATTAGAGCTCGTAAATGAAAAGGAAGCTCAACTAAAGGAATTAGATTCCGAAATAGATGAGCTAATTCAGGAAAAAACTGAATATGAAAAAGAACTAAAATCGGTAGAAGAATATTCTGAAAAAATATCCAGTTTGAAATTTAAAATTAAGATGAGGCTTAAAAAATGTAAAATCGAAACTGAACCAAAAGTTGTACTAGAATCAAGTAACGGTTCAAAAATCGGAAGTAAACCAGTTTCGGCAGTGAAGCTTCCTAAACTTAATATAGAAAAATTTTCTGGTGATGCAAGCCAGTTCTTAGAATTTTTTAATTTATTTACTAGTGCGATAGATTCAAACGAATCGTTATCAAAAATTGAAAAATTCCAATATCTCAAATCCTTGTTGTCTGGTCCTGCATATAATATTGTATCTGGTTTTGAACTGACAGATCAAAATTATTCTACTTGTTTAAAATTGTTAGAAGAGAGGTATGGTAAGCGGGAAAATATCATAAACTGTTACATGAATAAAATTCTAAATCTTGAACCAGTGAAATCCTCTAACAATGTTATTTCTTTAAGGAAGCTGTACGATAATATTGAAACTAGTATGAGAAATCTTGATGCGTTAGGAGTAACATCAGGCTCTTACGGCCATTTATTACTACCAATTTTATTAAGGTTATTACCAGAAAATTTGATACTAGATTTCCATCGAAAACGTGACCCCGATAAGGACTGTGAAGTCACCGATTTAATAAATTTTATTAAAACGGAATTAAGATGTCGTGAAGCTACTAATTTAGTAAACAATTCCCAAACCAAGACTTATGAAAATTCTAAAACTAAATATGAAAATCCTTCAAGTAAATATCAAAATTTTCCTCAAAAGGAAAATATACCTTCAGCTGCTGCTTTAAATACATCTACAAAACAGTTTTGCATATTTTGTAAGTCTTCTGATCATGTAGGACTAAATTGTTCGAAATTCACTGATGAACAGAAACGATATAAATTAAAGAAAGAAGGTCGCTGTTACAAATGCTTTTACAAGTCCCATTTATCAATTAATTGTAGAACAAAAATTAACCCTTGTTCCAAATGTGGTAACACTACCCATAGTACTTTGTTTTGTTTTAAAGAAACAGCAAAAGAAAATCCTGAAAAAGAAATGAAAGGTGCAATTGTATCTATGATGTCGGAACAAAAATATAAACAAAATAAAGCAACATTATTGCAGACTTGTACAGTTTCTGTGTCTGCTGGTAAGGAATGCTTGTTGGCTCGCGTTTTATGTGATAGTGGTTCAGAAAAATGTTTTGTGAAGAGATCTCTAGTACAAAAATTAAAATTGAAGCCATTGCGAAGAGAAAATTTATTAGTTTATCCTTTTGGGCGGAGACGCCCTTATGAATCTTGTTATGAAGTAGTTGCTCTAGAATTATCCAGTGTTGTGCAACCTATTAACTCGATAAATATCGAAGCTCTTGTGGTTGATAATATAACTGGGGCTTCTGTGAAAACACTAGAACCAGAACTTCTAGACATAATGAGAACAAGAGGCTTTAAGCCTGCTGATACAGGTCTTGAACAGGAAATAAATATTTTGCTAGGGTCTGACTTTTTGTGGAAAATATTAAAGGGAATCGAGGGAAAATTGACAAAAGAATTATACGTTGCAGAAACTATTTTCGGTCATACGGTGCAAGGGCAAATAGAGTCTAATAAAAAAGAAGTAGCTTGTTTGCGTGTTTCAGTTGAAAATATAAATACTCAGCTGAAAGCATTTTGGGATCTTGAATCAATTGGCATTGCTGAAAGCAATGAAAAGAACATTACCGATCATGAGGTAATAAAAGAATTTAAAGAAAATTTAAAATTCGTAAATGGGCGTTATGAAGCAAAATTATTGTGGAAAAATTCTCGTGAATTGCTTAGAAATAATCTTGAAGTAGCAAAGAAGCGGTTTTCTAGTTTAGAAAATAAATTCTTGAAAAACGATTCTTTAATTAAGGAATATAACTCCATTTTGCTAGAGCAGTTTAATGAGGGTGTGATAGAATTGTGCACCGAGAAAGATTCTAATAATTCATATTACATGCCACACAGACCTGTTATCCGTGACGATAAAACTACAACAAAAATGCGCATAGTCTATGATGCTTCTTCCAAATATGGTGATTCTCTATCATTAAACGAATGTTTGTATCCTGTCCCTAACTTGAATTCTAATGTTTTAGATGATGAAAATATTCCTGTTTCGTGTTTCGAACCCCCAAATACTTCCTTGAAAATTTTAGGATTGATCTGGAACAATACAGAAGATAAATTAGGACTAGAATTACGACCATTGTTAGAAAATTTAAGCAATGATTCTTGTACAAAACGGAACGTTTTGAAAATTGCAGCTACGTTGTTTGATCCAGCCGGATTTATTGCCCCTTTTGTTATTCGCATCAAATGCCTCTTACAATATTTATTGTTAATGAGAATATCATGGGATGAAATTGTTTCTGGTGAACTAGAAAATGATTGGCAAAATTGGCTTTCAGAAATCCCTGATCTCGCTCACTTGAAAATTCCCTGGCAGTATTTTAGCAACCTAATCATGGAAAAGGAGCATCTCCAATTGCATATTTTTACTGATGCTAACCCTAATGTGTATGTTCCTGAATTTCTTTCCTTGCCCGAAGATCAGTGCCCTAGCGTTGAAATTGTTGCTACACAATTACCTGATGTTTCTAAAGCGAAGTCTCGAAAATCAGCAACCATTTCTTGTGTTGTTCAAACAAATAAAGCTGATGAAATTCCTATTTTTAATCTTGAAAAATGTAGCTCCCTTAAGAAATTGTATCGAGTAACTGCTTGGCTATTTAGATTTATTTCTAATATAAAATTAAAGATAGAGAAAATGTTACATTCTGAAAATTTTTGGTTAAAGCTGGTGCAGGAAAAACGTTTCCCTGAAGTTACAAAATACTTGAAATGTAACAAAAGTATCCCTAGTAAATCGAATCTTCTACAGTTAAATCCTATGTTGTCAGATGATGTTTTGCTGTTGCTACGAGGACGGTTACAAAAGTCTGATTCCTCATTTTATGAAAAACATCCTGATGTGATTCCTGCAAAACATAAATTGACTGAATTAATCGTGAAAGATGCACATGAAAAAGTTTCATTCAGAAGTGCCCAGAACATTAGTGCAAACTTGTGAAAAGTTTTGGATTTCAAAATCTAGACAGCGCATAAAATCAGTCCTAAACAAAGGTGCAATCTGGAAGAAATCTAACGCACGCCCTGGTGAACAAGTTAGAGCACCTCTAAAACATATCTTGTGTTTACCTACCATAAAAGTGAACGATTTGATTTTACTAGCAACCAAAGAATCTTTAGTGAAATGCTTCCGTTTACGTGAGACTCTTCTGAATCATTTCTGGAAGCGCTTGAAAAATGAGTACTTCTCAACTTACAATCTGCTCACTACACGGACCAGAATAATACTTCTGACTTTGAAATATATGATGTGATTCTTATGCATATGAACATTATATTAAAAGACCTATTGATTCTTGTGTATAATTTAGAGGTGAAAAAACTCTGAACTTTTTTATTAATAGAACTGAAAAAAAAAAAAAACTTTCATTTCATTAAGAGACTAAAAAACTCTCATGGACATTTGACTAAACAAATCTTGAACTCTTTTTGTTATTGACTTTAAAAAAAAAGATTTTTATTTTTTTCACTTAAAAAAAAAAAAAAATGTTTCTTGTTTGATAATATTTCTAATTTTTAGTTTAATTTTTTTTTGTGATGAATATTCTAGAAAAGTTGTATAGATTTAAATTGTTCTTTCTATTTTTAGTAGCAGAAACATCTTGGCTAATTTTTTAAATTGTTTATTATTTTATTGAAGCCCAGTATGTAAGTATATATTTTGATTTTGTATTGTATTTATGTATAGTGTAACTGATAATTTTTTAGAATAATTTTTATTTCTACTTTAATTATTTGAATCCCCATTTTGATGAACCCTTGTTCATCGGGGGGGAGTTTGTGGAATATTTTGCAATCTTCTCTCGCGGGCTTCTCTTAGCCAGGCGGGCGCCGCGAAGGATCACGTGACGTTTGAGAGAATTGATATTAAAAAACATCTTTTTTCTTTCTTGTTCCTCTTTTTAGTTGGTTTTGTGAATGTAAAATATGAACGCAGTAAGTAGACTGCATTTTTTCTCTTGGTCTTCTAAAATTAGAAGAAATGTTGTTTTAATTTTAAAAGGAAAATTTATCTCGAGCATAAAATCATGCTATTGTTCTTTATGGCTTCTTAATAGAAGAAAATAGTTGCTGGAAATTTAATTGTATTTAGAATCATGACTTCTAGAAGGAGCAAAGCAACTAAATATGTTTCATCTGTAAATGTAAATAATATACCTTATGTATATATTCGAACTGTAAATAATAATCTACAAAAAGTTCTAGTGATGATGATTATTTACAAATGATAAACACAAAAGTAAAAACTTTTATTTGTGAAATATGATGACTTTAATATGATTTAAATGGAATCTTGACTTCTTATAATAATGCTCTCCCTATAACAATTTCGTGAACTGTGATTTAATTGTGGAATAACTTGAAATTCTTCAGACTAACACCATCATTTTGATACCATTACTTTTTAAATCGGTTTGGTATTTCCTGAGATTATGTAGAAACTACCATTTAGAACGTTTTTTAGAACGCTTTTTGTGCATTTTCACCCCTTTTAAATTTCGAATTGTTTAAGAACTGTTCTTAGAATCATTTATATCTTATAAGTAACTAATATTCCAAATTTCACATTTCTAGGCCCTTCAGTAACGCAAAAATCGCATTTTTAGAACATTTTTTGCTCCTGCACCCCCTTTGGGGTAGTGGCACCGACATAAAGTATAGCCTATGTTCTAAGTTCGACTAACACCATCATTTTGATACCATTACTTTTTAAATCGATTTGGTATTTCCTGAGATTATGTAGAAACTACCATTTAGAACGTTTTTTAGAACGCTTTTTGTGCATTTTCACCCCTTTTAAATTTCGGTTTATTTAAGAACTGTTCTTAGACATAATTTATATCTTATAAGTAACTAATATTCCAAATTTCATATTTCTAGGCCCTTCAGTAACGCAAAAATCGCATTTTTAGAACGTTTTTTGCTCCTGCACCCCCTTTGGGTTAGTCGCACCGACATAAGATATAGCCTATGTTCTAAGTTGGACTAACACAATCATTTTGATACCATTACTTTTGAAATCGGTTTGGTATTTCCTGAGATTATGTAGAAACTACCATTTAGAACGTTTTTTAGAACGCTTTTTGTGCATTTTCACCCCTTTTAAATTTCGAATTGTTTAAGAACTGTTCTTAGACATCATTTATATCTTATAAGTAACTAATATTCCAAATTTCACATTTCTAGGCCCTTCAGTAACGCAAAAATCGCATTTTTAGAACATTTTTTGCTTCTGCACCCCCTTTGGGGTAGTGGCGCTGACATAAAGTATAGCCTATGTTCTAAGTTGGACTAACACCATCATTTTGATACCATTACTTTTTAAATCGGTTTGGTATTTCCTGAGATTATGTAGAAACTACCATTTAGAACGTTTTTTAGAACGCTTTTTGTGCATTTTCACCCCTTTTAAATTTCGGTTTATTTAAGAACTGTTCTTAGACATAATTTATATCTTATAAGTAACTAATATTCCAAATTTCATATTTCTAGGCACTTCAGTAACACAAAAATCGCATTTTTAGAACGTTTTTTGCTCCTGCACCCCCTTTGGGTTAGTCGCACCGACATAAGATATAGCCTATGTTCTAAGTTGGACTAACACAATCATTTTGATACCATTACTTTTGAAATCGGTTTGGTATTTCCTGAGATTATGTAGAAACTACCATTTAGAACGTTTTTTAGAACGCTTTTTGAGCATTTTCACCCCTTTTAAATTTCGATTTGTTTAAGAACTGTTCTTAGACATCATTTATATCTTATAAGTAACTAATATTCCAAATTTCATATTTCTAGGCCCTTCAGTAACGCAAAAATCGCATTTTTAGAACGTTTTTTGCTCCTGCACCCCCTTTGGGGTAGCGGCACCGACATAAGATATAGCCTATGTTCTAAGTTGGACTAACACCATCATTTTGATACCATTACTTTTGGAATCGGTTCGGTAGTTCCTGAGCTTACCTCCGACAAATAAACAATTTTTTCCTCTTTATAATAGGAGTATAGAAGATTATAAGTATAATATAATAATAATAATATATATATATATATATATATATATATATATATACCGGGTGTCCCAAAAAGGACTGACTGATTTTAAAATTCAATAACTTCCAAACGGTGACAGATATTAAAAAAATTCTTGCAGGAGGGTTATGCATAAAGTCAAAAGTTTTTTTACAGTGATTTTCGATTTTAGTTCGAATTACAAACAATAGATGGCGCTGCGATCAATAGAGGCTAAATTCAGGCTCGATTTTTGGTACTTCGTGGCCCGGATAATACATTTCCATCTCCTTTTTCTGCATGGAACAACAGAAAGGACCAAAAATCGAGCCTGTATTTAGAGACTATTGCTTACAGCGCCATCTATTGTTTGTAATTCGAACTAAAATCGAAAATCACTGTAATAAAACTTTTGACTTTATGCATAACCCTCCTGCAAGAATTTTTTTAATATCTGTCACCGTGTGGAAGTTATTGAATTTTAAAATCAGTCGGTCCTTTTTGGGACACCCGGTAGCTTTTTCAAGAAGGCTCACGTTTTGAGCACTTTATCGCCAGAGTAACGGTTGGCGCGGGGATGAATTCAATGCTACGCTACGCACCCTTTCTTGTTCCTGACGTCTTACGCGTAACGAACAGCAACCCCATTCCTTTTCTGGGAGCTTTTTGCTTAGAAGAGCTTTTTCGCATTAAAATGCTTTTAATTGCACAATATATATAATTCAAACATAAGTTGTTTTTCAGTTCAATAATATTCATTTATTTCATTAATTCACTATGTTCGAAGAAATTAAGAACGTATTTTATTTTTTAGGAAAAATAAAAACAGACGTAAAGATTTTTTTGTAATAAATATAATTCTATTGATCATGTTTTTATGACACAATTGAACTTAGTTTTATTAGCATTACTACTGAATTTTTTTTTTTTTTTTTTTTTTTTTTTTTTTTTTTTTTTTTTTTTAATTAAGCGACATAATTGTGTGACGTGTTGATTGGATTAATAAAACATATATTCACTGAAATAATTCATTAAAGATTAATTGTTCTTAATTTAATTGCGATTAGACGTTAATAGGATGTTGAAACTAAAATCAATTCTATTATAATTAGGTTGAACGATAAATCATAAATTATTTAGCTATCCTGCAATTAAATTAATCAGTTAAAATAATTGCAAGTTGATGCATGCTATTAAATCAATTACTATTACATTTTAATGCTGTAAAATCTTTATCATTATTTGAGTTTTTATGAAAAAAAAACATTGGTCTGCCCCTAGTGCACAAAATTAAAAATCTTTAAAATTTTTCAGTTTTTTATTTTAAAATTTTTGCCACATTTTAAAATATTATTTCGTCCTAGTTGCTTTATTTGTTATTTTAAAATAATAATTCGTCATATTTGAATAAATCATCTAAATTATCTCGAATGAAATCCCCTCCTCCCCCCCCCCCCTTACACACACACACACTCCATTTTTCGTCATTCTGCACACATATTGCACTATTTATTAAGTTGAAGTGGCAATAAAATAATGATCAATCGTCTGAGGCAACCTCCCATTTCGAATTTTCTCTTCTCCTCCCCCCACCCTCTCCTCCAGCACATTATTTTTTGACCATTTAAAATTCATTGTTGCGTTGCAGAAAAGATTAGTTAAAATTGTGTTTTGCTCTATCTGTTGATTTTTAAATAACAAATAAATAATTTACTATAAAAAAAAAAAGGAAAGGAAAGAAATAGAATGAAAGATAAAAATCAGGATTAACCTTTTGTGCACACGCTTTCATTTTTTTTTTTTAATTCTTTACATTTTTTAAAATTTTTATGACCTATTTATTATTTTGAAGTAACTATAAGTAAAGGACCCATTATTCAACTTCTGCACCCTCCCCTCTGACCCCCGCCCCCGAAAAAAAGAAAAGCTTGTTTTTCTTTCACCCCCCCCCCCCCAAAAAAAAAAGTTAAATATTCCAAGTTTTTAATTTTTTGGTTTATTTTTCTATTTGTTAACTGATAAATTTAACTATTTAAATCTACAGCCCCTCACTATCATACATAGTTAAAAAAATTCTCTAGTGATTTTATTTGTTATTTTGAAGTAACAAAAGATAGTCATTCAATATTCCTTCTCCCCCACCTCCCCTTAAGAACTTCATCTCACATTAAAAAGGCAATTTCTAAACATTATGGTTGGGGGTGTGATAGGTATTTTTTCCCCCTGGTTTAGCCTATTTTCACTTGACTTTGGGTACTGTTTCTGAAAAATGATTTGGTATTAAATTAATTATATAAGTTCAACGCAGAAATTATAGTAATTTTCTGCCATAGGTATTTTTTTTAATCTGTGCTTATATACGTCAAAATGCACTGAAACTGCATTAATTAATCATCCCCATAAATCCATCTTTATATGTAATCAAATATCTAGATTTATGAAGGAAATGAGTTTTTGTTTAACAGGTATTGAATTAATAATACTCAATTGAATGAAAATGTAGATTTTGGAGGGTATCAAGTAATCAGAATGTTAGTCTATATCATCAGTAATAAAGGCCTTTTGATAAAACAGAGTATAAGAGTTCGTAATAGAATTTCTTTCGAAGAAGATTTCTTTCTAGAACACATAATTGAAAATATTTCTTTAATTTAGGTAGGACCGTTATTCTAAAATATGCTAGTTCGTCTTCCGCCATTTCGGTTCAAAACAAAACACAAGACGACGATTGGCGTTAGAGCTGGCTGAACGTTCTCGCTTTCGCCAACTCGCCAAGGCTGGTGCTGAAAACGTGAGCCTTCCTGAAAAAAAGCCACCCGGTATATATATATATATAAAGTAGATTATTCGCCATAAACTGAATATGATGTATAAGTTTTTTCGTGTGCCAGAGAAGTTTTCTTACGTGCCAAGTTCGGCACGCGTGCCATAGGTTCGCCATCCCTTGTGTAGATGATAGCCGAAGAAAAACAATCCTTTGGACGACACATTTACATATTTTACAAATAATCCAGAAAGATAAGGAGATTAACAGCAAGAAGATGCCTTGAATGTGCAGTCCGAAAAGCAGCTGGTATAAAGCATCTCAATACAACAGAACTTCCTGGTGATAACAAAAAATAAATTTCAATACGAAAACGTCAAAGTGTCTCAAAACACGCAGACACAAACAGACAGAAACAAACAGAATGAAAATATCTCGAAGCAGACTCGTTTCAATCGAGCATGTCACATTCGCGTAAAATCGGCTAACTAATTACACAACGACATCTCATTCAGAGATTGTATTTATACTCTAAACCAATGCACGCGAATCATGTTGAAAATTTTAGGATCCCAAATGACCACTTTTAATTCGAAATGAGACAGTGAATTTCCCAAACACAGTTCTAAACATGTCCATAAATATCGAATTGGGCATCCTACGAAATCCAACCTCTTTTATTAGAGGGCTTATCCGTAATCCCACCAGGGAAAACAATGACGCTCAACACTGGTTTCGAATTCCGTTGCATTATCGATGTAGCTGGTACATTTTTTTTTACCTCTTCGTGACGAGAGTCGAGTACAGGATATTTATTCTTTTAGAATGGGTAATTCCAAATAGAAATATTTGCCTAATTTAGCCGCAGAAGTTAATGATTAAATGACAAACTTTTCTCTTAAATACTGGTAGAAAGAATTGAGGCTTGCAAGCGTTTTTCATATCTTCTGTGTCACATATACGTGATGCCATTCGCGAAAGTGTTATTTATGTGCTGAATTATGAATTGATGAAGATTTTATCTTCTAAAGCATTTTTCGTAAATTGTTTAAACTGCATTAGAAGATTTACATAATCATTTGATAAATTTTAGAAGGATTGAAGGATTTAGAAGGATTAATTAAATTTGAATTTATAGGGACTTTGTGCAATATTTATAACCCCCCTCAAATCCTTTATTTTAAATAATTTTCTTAGTATTTTGTAGAATTGGGAAATGTACAAATATAATGTTTTGCAATTGAAATACAGAAATATTTCCGAAATGACCCCCCCCCCCCCTTTCCCAAAGCCAAGAAAGCTGAAAAGATGCAAAGGCAAAAGAAATCATTCTTTAAAAAATATTTTTGTTTTGTGTAACCAATAATGATTTTGGAACAAGATAAAGTAATGTATCTATAACTCATTCTGAACTTTATCACAACTAATCGATATATTAAATGAATTTTATAACAAGTTATTTTAACCTTTTAATTGATGTCGCAGAAATTGTCACATAACTAGTGTGAAGCGGTCTGCGAGACCGCTCCATCGAAAGATGAATAAAAGCCGCGATTAACTCATAGGATGTTGTTTTTATACTAAACTTTTATTACAGGAGTGTTATAATTAAAATTTACCTATTCAAAAGTCTCTGGTGTTAGTACTAAAGTTCCAAACGAAACGAAATTTCAGTAGTGTTTGTAGATAAACTGAAATTTGCAAGTTAAGCTATGAAAATTGAAAAAAGCACCGGTCTGTGAGACCGGTAATGTCAGTTAAAGGTTAATGGTACTTATAAGTACCGTCAGTAGATAAAGGGTTAAAAAGGTTTTACTCTATGATTCTGATATGTGATCGATTTATTTAAAAATGATATTTGAGTGTTCATACCAAATATTTTAAATGCCGGGACACACATTAGCCCTCCGAAACGAAGCCCTGAACGTCATTTAATTAATATCCTTGTGACATTATTTAATATACATAAGCAGCATACGGTTCTCGAAAGAGCAATTGGACAGATTGAATTTCGCATCCTTATTTGAATAGTCTTCTCTGTGTTAATCTTTCATTGTAAATTAGGAATTGATATATTTTCCGGTTCATTTAGTGGAAAACGACGGCTGTAAAATTACAGAAAACTTTCGTTTAAATGTATACTGACTGAAATATTAAGGTCGTCTCTACTCTAATTTCAGAATATAAGACTGGCAGTTGTACTTTTATTGCTGAAACTTCAATTGAGGCTTAATGTGAAGACTCGAAAGGTTTTTGTTGTCTGTCTGTCAGTAGGTTAGTTTGCCTTCCGCGATAACTGTCGCAATAAAAATTCTATTAGCTTGAAATTTGGTAGATATTAGGTAAGGTAACCGGATTTAGCTGAGTAGTTTTTCATTAAATTTCCGTGATTAGTTTGAAAAATGTAGGATTTTTTTTCTTTTTTCAATGTGATAATGCTTTTTTTGTGGGAATTCAGATGATTTTCAGATTTTTATTCATTTCTTTTAGTTCATTGAAAAGAAAATGGCGCATTTAAATAATTGATTTAGTTTTTAAAATATGGAGGCTAAATTTTCGCTATGCAAGGTCTTGAATAAATTCGATCGGTTTGAAACTTTGTCAATACATTTGTCAAACGTTTGAAATTAACTGTGCAAGGATTTTGCGGAACTTTATGCATCTGTTCCAAAAATATGTAACATTTTACTTTGCCACTTTTACGTATTTGCATTCATACATAAAAAAAATTCCGTTTTCCTTTAATAGTTACCAGCAAACGTAAGTTTACACACATATAGTATATTTTAGCTTGTTATGTCTTATGCAAGAATGAAACCGTATATGTAATTTTTGGAACTTACGTTGATTTGGGCCTGATGAATCTGCCTTGGTTCCACAAATATTTCCATTTTTCCAATCTTTAATGCATTTTCGATTCCTTGTTTCTAATGATATGTTAATGTTTTTTAAATTTATAATGATTAAACTTCATTTTTAATTTTCAAAAAATTTCATTTATAATTTCTATAGTCACAATTGTAGATGATCATTTGTGATTGTTCGTAATGGTCTTACATAAATTAAAATACTTCCGATTACGAAATATTAAAACAGAAAATTTAGATGAGGGGGAAAAGAACAAATTAACCAATCCTCTGTAATCGGGTCCTGAACCAATGTTGGCTTCAAACATGATTAATCCTAAGGACAGTACTTGAATGTGGGCTTTCGTTAACACGTCTCCGTTTAAGACTTATCTTCGTTTAATGAAAATAATTTCGTTTTCCCCCTAAATTTCTTCAGGGGAGCAGGATTCCCCTGAAAAATGTGCTTTTTATTCTAAATTCAGTTGCAAGAATAAGTAGATCAAGACCATCATTGGTTGAAATAGTGTAAATGTTTAAAACAATTTAACAGTTTCTAAAGTTCATATTTTCTCAATCTTTGCGAATTTTTATGTGCTCATGAGTGTATGCAACTTAAAATAATTAAATTGCAGATTGTAGGATATCAGATACTATGTATAACGGCACCGAAATGAAAATGTGACTTGCGCAGCTGACGTTGAGACTCCTGATCTGCGGATTTACTGGTTATAATTTCGAAACCTGAGATGAAAACAGCTTTTCTGATAACGTACGAAATTGGGAAAGAGAAGTAGGGTCAGGTGGGGTGGAATGGGTATGTGGGGTGGAATGGGTAATACTATTTTGTGTCTGAATTAAAATCATACTATGTACAAAAATATATTTGTAAATCATGTATATAATTTATTAACCATTCAACTTCCATTTTAAGTTTAGAAAAAAAATATTGGCAACGTTTAACCCATTTAGAATCAGTTTTGAAAGACACATGATGAATGTCAACGTCACTTAGTGCTACATTAACTTTATTGTATTTTTTTAATTTTATTGCAGAAATAATTTTTTTACTGCATAGTTTGTACATAGCAGTGTCCTTTATTGACTGAAACAAACATGTAAGAAAAATTCTTTATTTTTTAAAAGTTATAATTAAAAATATAAAGTGGGGTGAAATGGGTATATGATTAGGCTTAGGGAAAAAAGACTCAGGGAAAAAAATCTAAAAAATATTTTAATGCCCAAATGATTGAAACATCAGATCCTCGTACTTACATTGTAAAATTCCTGCATAGTAAATCATCAATAGGAAACTTCTATACCTTTCCTAACACAGATGACAAGGTAGAAATCGACAGAAAACAACTTTCAGAAAGCTTAGCCAACCAACACTTAATAACCAGGGACATTATGTATTTAATGAGAAAAAAATTGACCAATATATAATTGACAATAAATAATTTGATGTAATAAAATATATAATACACTAGAATTTGGGTTATTGGTTGCTTTGAATGCCTTTTAAACTTGGTTACCCGTTCCACCCCACCCTATGGGGTGGAATGGGTATAAAAACAGTCATCAGAAAAACTTTTTTTTAACATTAATAAATAATCTTTTGAAAAACAATTACATGTCTATAAATGCAATAAACACTGAACCATTGCTTTCTATAAATTCCTTTCCAATTAGGAATGATTCCATAATCATTTCAAAAATTTGTATTTTTATACCCATTCCACCCCACCTGACCCTAGAGGTTGTCATTCATTGACACGTCTCTTTCATCTTTTACAAAAATGTTCATTTTCAATTTGATGTTATAAAAACTGTTTTTATGAAGAATATTAATATGTTTCTTAAAATGACATAAAAATAACCAAAACATAACACTTTTCGAAAGAATGATTTATTTTTTCATCAGTCGTAAACAAGACGTGCTGCTACTGTGAAAAAAGGAGACAAAGGAAATGGAAAAGAATGGGGCCGTAGCTGGCTCAAAAACTCAATAGGGAACCATCAGCCAGTCAGACAGAGATTTTATTGCATATTTTACCTATCTTATTTTTCTCTTTGTCTTTAGCTTTTTTATATTTTAACTATTTTTTTTTTTTGTGTGTCATCATCTGATTGGCCATTGCCCTCTTGCTTTCCTCTAATCTCTAGTGACCGTTTGTTTCTTTTTCTTTTCAATTTTTTTGCCTTCCTCTTTTTCTTCAGAGTAGCTACACTTCTTGTTTGCGTTTGATGAAGAAAGACATCGGCCATTCGAAACGCGTTGTACACTGTTTATTTTTGCGGTGTTTTGAGAGAGAGGTCTTTAAAATTAAGCTCGTATGTCCATTTTCATTTGAGATATTGATAATTTCATGAAAAAAATTTAATCGAAATAAAACCCTGAACGTCATTTAATTAATATCCTCACTACATTACATTAATATATACATGGACAGTATACAGTTCTCAATTCGCTAAAGAGCATTCGACAGATTGAATTTCTCATCGTCATTTCAATGGGTTCGAATGGGAATATGTTTGTATTTCATTGTAATTAGAAATTGGAATATTTTCCGGTTCATTCAGTGGAAAATGACGACGTCGAAAATAGGAGCTTTCATTTAAAATATGCCGACTGAAATATTAAGGCTGTCTCCGTTCGAAATAATTTCAGAATATTAGTTCGTATTTTTATTAATGTTTATTTGAAACGTGAAGGGAAAACAGCTTTTCTGATAATGTACGAAATTGACGAAGAAAGAGATTGACATTCATTGACATGTCCCTTTTAAAAATATTTTATTTTCATCTAAACATGTTAACTTTATAAGAAAAATTGTAGCTTGTGAAGAAAACAAAAATTTTGCTATATTTTCTTGGTTAACTATTGACAATGATATAATTGTCTGTACTACTTTTTTTTTTATAACATGTGTGTAATTTTTTTAATAAGAACTTTTAATTATTTTTTTATTAAGATAAACGTCTGTTTTATGTTATCTGGAAACTAAAAGGCATGAAATTGACGTATGTAGATTTTTGACAGGTAAATTGTAATAATTTAAAGCGGTTTTGAGTGACTGCCCGATTTAGTTCTTCCTTAACACGCCTGTGATGAATTCGAACCTATTAATTATAGATCGGGAGTTGGATGCATAAACCATCACCTCATCGAGTTAACGGCTGAAATTCCAGGATTAGACAGAACTTAGATTAGCATATTAAAATGCAACTGGTTGACCAAGTCATATCTTGGTGGAAAACACCTGCAAACCTGATTTTAGTGATTGACTGGTAGGTTTATCATTGTTTTCTTGCTCTCAGTCCTTCATGTTTTCATTCAGTTTCTTTCATGTTCTTTGCGTGCAGGAAAACACAATCATAAACCTATCGATCAACCACTAAAATCGAGTGTCTACAGGTGGTTTCCACCAAGATATGACTTGGCAGACCAGTTTCATTTTAATATGCTACTCGGGTTGTGTGTAATCCTAGAATTTCAGCCATCAACTCGATGAGGTGATGGTCTGTGCGCCCGCCTACCGGTCTATTATAAGGAATGGATCTAGCTACTTTAGACATTTTTTAACTCCTTCGAGACAAGCGTCTTTTACAGAATTTTTAATCTTTTATCACCGGCTTTTTAAAACAGAAATTTTTGCCTCATTGAATCGGGAAAATGCTCGGATTAAATAAGGCAAAATTTACCATAAAATTTTACTGTTGAGAATAATCACTGATTCTGAGCACCTAATGTGGCACGAATACCGGTCGCTCGTCCCCAAGGGGTTAACCACTTAAGGGGACCGGGTAAGCTCTATCTCCGCCATGTTGAAATACATCAGCTTTATGTACCCTTTTCTCGGAAATGGTGAAATATAGAGGTCTAGAATTTTTAGAGTAGTTTGAGTAACATGCTTTACGTATTTTAACAGATCATTTTCTTTCTAACTGAACCTGAAAATTAATTATTTATTGAAAGGCATTTTTAAATTAGTTTTTTTTTTTGGTAAGATTTCACTGTCTAATGTAAATAATTCTCAACAAATCATGAAATCCCTGTGTTAAAGTATACAATATAACATAATAAAAGTATTTAAAAAATATTGAGTTCTTAAGTTTAATAGATATTGAAAAAAAGGAACACAAACGGGAAAAATCAAAGTTTTGAGATAAGGTCAATTAAAGATTTAAATGGCCATTAGCTGTGAAGTATTCCCAGAAAGAATGAATAATTCGAACACTCCTTTTTTTTAATATATAAACAAATGTGACACATCGTTGGAAAGATAAAAGTTTAAACTATTTAATGATATAAAAAAGTAAAAATTTATTTTTTGGTTGAATTTTGCTTTCCCGGTCCCCTTAAGTCTCATTTTTATGTTTTAAACAGGCTATTTTAGTTGCTAAAAAAGTCTTTAAGTAGTTAATTTTATGATTATTTCTGAATTTGAAAGTGCATTGCTTTATATGTAACCATAATTTGTATAGGTAGTTTAGAAGAATATGATAGTTTGATTAAAAACCTGCGCATTCCTAAGAAAATTCCTCCGTCGCATGTTTGACAACGAAGACTGGTTAGTTGTTAAGGAAGTTTTGTTTAGCTATTCTGATAACTATGGTTGATTTATTTTGAATGCTATTTGGGCGGTCACATCATATATTTTAAATGCCAGAACACGCATTTGTCGACGTTTGGCATCCCCCCCCCCCAAAAAAAAAGGCCTTAAATGTCATGTCATTAACCTTAGAAGACTAGACAATCGTAATAATTACGACTATGTTTCGTTTGTGTGATGGGCGGCAACTGATTTACGAGTACGAGGATAATTATATGCATATTTGTTTTCTAGGTAAATTAATAATAAAATGTTGAGAAGTACATTCTAACCGTTTGTAAACTTATTTCCCCAAGTAAAAACTCAATTTACGGAGTTCCTAATTTTAACGAGAGTGTAGTCTTTTAGACTATCTCGAGTACATGTAGTCATCTAGGGTTAATATAATATTCTTGCAACATTATTTAATACATATGTGGATAGTATACGGTTCTTGTTTATCGAAAGAGCATTTCATAGATTGAATTTCACGTCGACATTTGAAATTCCTCTACGTCTGTATTTCGCTATAATTAGAAATTTAAATATTTTTCTGTTTATTCAGTCATTCAGTGGAAAACTTTCATTTAATTAAAAATATGCTGATTGAAATATTAAGGCTGTGTCTGCTCGAACTGATTTCGGAACATAAGTCTGGAGATGAGTAAGTGTACTTAAGTTGTAATTTCTAAATGGAAAAGGAAAACGGCTTTTCTGATAATGCATGAAATTGGGAAAGAGAGAGAAAGAGATTAACATCTCTTGCATCTTTTAAATTGTGTTCATCTTCGCCTAACATGTTGATAACTTCGGAAGAAAAATTGAAGATTACGAAGAAGTTTTGCTATATTTTATTGAAAAATCATCAACAATGATCAGATTGTATTTGTACACCTTTTGATGTTTTATATGTTTAACAAAATAATTGTATCCCTAACTTAAAAATCGCAGTTTTATTATTTTTCTTTCTTTTATGATTGCTACTTACGACATACTGAACATTCCACATCCACTTATTGAATGCATTAGTTGCAAACCTTTCAGTTCTTTTTTTTATCAGACAAACATATTTTGAATCCAGAATTTTTTCTTAATAAAACGTGTCTTGTTACTGTGTGGTACTTTTTTTAGTTTCGTTTATTAAGTAAAATTCCTAATTGTTTATTTGACTTGAGGAGGGGGGGGGGGGGGATGGGACGAAAGTATGGCAGCTAGAAAAACGGTTCATCCGAAAAAATGTATAGAATGTGCACTTAACATCGCTGTGATAAGTCACTACCGCACACATGGGTGTGATGCGATTGCGATAGCTCCTATTCCAAGTTAATCCGATTTTTAGCTCCTATTCCAAGACTCACGAGACAGATGACTATTAAATTTTAGTGACTTAATAGATATGACAAGCCACACATCCAAGCTTTTTAATTTTTGATATAACGAAGATGTAAGTTGGCTGAATTTAAGCCTTAACTGAGGCACTATATAGTTTATTGTACTTTCTGTAACTTAATATCATTATTTAGAATCATGAATGTAATTTATTAAATTGTTTTAGTATAGTTAGAAATAAATTTGTCAAGACTTTCAAAATTATTGGCTGATTTTTTTTTTTAAATTGTGCTCCGGTTCGTCGATTTTTCCATTTCAAGCTCAGGTGGAAACTAGGGATGCACCGAATATTTGGTATCTATTCGGTATTCGGCCATGTTACCAAATATTCGGTTTGACCGAATATCAAACCATTCTGTATACCGAATATCGAAGTATTCGACCTCAACCGAATACTTAAAAAAAACTTTTGAAAGATATTTTTTAAAACCTTATACCACTTCTACGTTTAACAGTCAACTTATAAAAATATTCAGAATAATTATTAGAAACAGATATTCAGAAGCAGAATCATATATTTAAATAAAAGAGGATTTTTTTTACCTTATTTATTTGCTATTTGTTAAGTATTATTTAAGAAAATTAACCAATCACGAGGATTTTTATAGGTTTTATTTATGTACAAATGCAAGTTCCTGAACGTTGTCCAGTAAATAATCTGTTTCTTGTTAAGTAAGATTTTAAGAACGTTTACGATTTCTCAAAATGATCGCCCACTTCAGACACTTATCTAGGATGCATTTAAAAACTTCCATGCTTAACACATTTGTGCCCAGCGTCCCATTTTTGGGACGTTTCAAATTTTCTTAAATAAGTATATTTTTCTTCTCCTTTATAAAAATTGTATGAAATAATTAATTATAAATGTCTTTATCTATTACGGAGAGATGACAGCATAAGGTGGATATTTATTTGTTTAAATGAAGGCTTTTTTCGGTGTTTATAAATTTTTAATTTTTCATGATGGCGAAATGTAAAAAGTAAGTTTATTTGTATTTTTTCTATGAAAGATCCAAAATCGCAAGTCATAACCTTAACTTGTAGACTTTTTTTAAATACGTATTTTTTTAAATTGCGAAATTAAATGTTCAAGCCTATTTTTTATGCATTTTTGTAACGTCCAAAATATAGCGCTCTAGGCAAAAATGGGCGCATATTTTTGTTTGACATTTAGGAGACAGTTATTTATGTAATCTCCTTTTGAAGATATTTATGAAATAAATTGTTTTTAAGCCAGCAATACAATTATTCTTATTGTATTATTAATAATAGTTATAACGTTATTAGTCTCTGTAAAGAAATATATATATATATATATATATATATATATATATAACCATTAATTAAACATAACCTACCACCATCAAAAACCGTAATATTATGAATTAAAGCTGTAAGCATAAAAAAAAATCAATTAATTTATTATAAGAATTATTATGGAAGAAAAAGAAAAAAGTGGACACCGACAAATAATGGAAAAGCTTATATATTGAATTACGTTGTCAAGGGCACAGAATTCAATGATATAAGCAAAATGGTTGTTTTCTGTGAGAAAAATAAGCTAAAGCTAAAAATTATTATATATATATATATATATATGTATATATATATATATATATATATATATATATATTTGTAGTTCATAAAAATACTAATTATAGTACATAATATACAATTTACAAACTTTTTAAATATAAATTTAGACAAAACACATAATTATGCATATTATTCTACTAGAAATACTCATATGTAGTTTTTTTACATTTTATTAAATAAATACAAAAAAAAAATTAAGTATTTTTTTAGTATTTTTCCAGTTCATTTTGCAATATTTTAAAGTGATTTTACCAAAACATTTGAGAAAACCAAAATTCAGGCACAAATTGGTTAATCAAAGGAAATAGAACAGTTATTCTTGCTGAGTTACCACCATATAAAATTTGAATAGATTGTATTATTTATTTACTTTAGTCTCTTCCTGACAAACAAATAATATATGATCCTGTACAATTTTTCTTCCAATTTTTTCACAATTTCTCTTTGATTTTAAAATGTTTTAGAATTTAAGAAAATTTCATTCATTTGTTTTAATTCACAGAAGAAGCTATGCAATTTAAAATTTTATTAATTAAAAAAGTTTTATAACTATCTTCTTCAATAACTCAAAGCAGATTTTTTTTCAGCACAAAGTTTACTTGAAAGAAGCTCTTGATTATCAAAATGAAAGTTTATTTTAAATATTATGTAAAACTGTTTTAAAATTTTAATACCTTTTTAAAAACTTTGAAATATAAAATTATTCGACAAGACTAATATTCGGCATTCGGCCGAATAGTTACTATTCGACTAGCCGAATATTCGGTATTCAGCCTAGCAGTTACTATTCGGCTAGCCGAATATTCGGTATTCGGTTCGCCTGTAGGCCGAATATTCTGTATTCGGCCAAAATCACTGTTCGGTGCATCCCTAGTCGGAACACGCAGACGAGGTTGAGAACGGAAGATTAGCACTACAAAATAAAACCCTGAACAGCATTTAATTAATATCTTTGCGACATTATTTAATAAATATATAGACAGCATACAGTTCTTGTTTCTCGAAAGAGCATTCGACACATTAAATTTCAACCATCGTTATTTGAAATAGGCTCCTCCATGTTTGTAGTTTATTGTAATTAGAAATTGAAATATTTTCCGGTTCATTCAGTTGAAAGCGACGACGGCGAAATTACTGAAATTTCCGTTTAAAATATGCTGACTGAAATATTAAGGCCGTGTCTGCTTGAATTGATTTTGTCTGGCGATAGGTAACGTACTTTTATTATAATTTCAAAGCGGGAAATGAAAACATCTTTTCTGATAATGCACGAAATTAGATTGGTAAAGAGAGAGAGAGAGAGATAAAAACGAGCATTTATTGGCATGTCTCTTTCATCTTTAAAATATTTTAATTTTCTACTATAGTAACATGGTGATAATTTTGCGAGAAAAATCGAAATTCAGAAAACCTAAAGTTTTGCTGTATTTTCTTAAAAAATCATCAGCAATGTTACGATTGTTTATGTACTGCTTTTTTAATAAGCTCTACTTATATTTTATCCAGTTTATTTTTTATGCGAAAGAAAAGTAGTCATGGATGAATTTTGAAGCAGTTGCTCAAGGGGAAAATGCAATTAAACCTGCAGTTACTAGATATTTCGCCGAGATAAAATATTCTATTAAGCTGGAACACATTAAGTTTTTTTTTTTTTTATTTTTTTTAAACAACAATTAAAAGTATTAAAGCATAAAGTTTTGTAAATAGTTAATGAAGGAATTATTTTGAAATAATAAAATATTAAATAAAAGGAAAATCTCATTATCAACATATGAATATTACGAGAGAAAAAAAAAACTGCTTTAATTTTGGTTGGAGGTAAAAAAGTCTAATAATAAAGATAATAGATAAGGCAAAGACTACTATTAGAAAATGTTGTGTTCTACATACGGACCGTACACACACTTTACGGTGCATATATGTTACGCTCGTTCCAAAAGGAATTAACCTGTGTTACATTCAGCCAGTTACACCGTACCTCTATATTACATCTTAGAATTAAGTACAAAACTTTGAAATAATATGAAATAATGAAATCGATCACAAGACACCTCTCAGACCGAAATTTTTGACGATGCTTTTTTAAATTAAAAGGAATGTTAACGGTATAATCCTATTAATAAATTCAAATCTTTCTTCTGTTACACGCAATTTCTATGCATTTATCTTGAATAACAAAGTTTAGAATCAAATTTTTAATTATTTCATACCATGCACATTTTCTGCTTATGATCAAAATAAAATCCGCTTACGAAGAAAGGAATAATTATTTAGTTACTGCCTCAAAGCACCGTCGCCCCAATCTAATCAAAAGAAATTCGAAATTGGCAAATTAATAAGTAATTGGATGAATAAATATGTCACAATGGAAATCGATAATTTGACCTTTGAAATAAATTCTAAATCATTACCATCCCCACCCCCTTTTAACTTCGGAATGATTTATTAAAGATATACGAGCTCGTTTTGAGAGAACATTCGGGCAGAGAATATTTAGTATTAAAGTATAGATAGAGAAGCAAATACTGAAAAGTGAAGTATGGGTCTAGATTCCATCGATTAAGTTGCATACGAGTTTGCGGATCGATTCTGTGTTGTATGTTGGAAATCGGAAGTTCTCGGTTCAACTATGAAGTGGTAATTCAAGCCTGTATGTATGCGTCTTAAATCTGAAAATAGCCAGTCGCCAGTAGTCGACTAAACTTTGAAATATGGCGGTTAAGGATTTTGCTGTACCGGCTATTTTTTTTCTGATCGATTTTGTTTTAACTTCCTCAAAGTTGGAAAAACACATATTTTGAAACCTTCTCTTTATTTACTTAAATGACAATGTTGGCTAGAAGAAAAATCACGTTTAATGGTTATTTTGCAAATTTATTAATTTTTTTTTACTATCTCTCTATTATAAAACAAGTTGGAAATTGCTCGTCAAACGTGGCAAATGAGGTGCATTCGTACTATGACTAGTTTTATAAATATTTTTTGCACCGCATATTGTACTGAATGCATATTTTAATGCACTCATAAGTGCATATCAGTTTCATTCTGTTCGAAAGTCTGTAACATAATTAAAATGCACTTGAAATAATTTTTTCCCATTGGCCGTAATGTAAAGGAAAACTTTTGACTGTCCCTGTATTTAAACTATACATCCGATTTTCATAAAATTTGAAATGACTCGACAAAATTATGCAACAATTATATATTTTAAATTTCAAACGATTCGGTCGAGGACTCATTTTTTGAGGTTTTATTTCCATTTTAAATTCAAATTTTCAGCATTTCGAAAGATATTTTTTACATATTTTAGAAAATGGTTATTAATTTAAACTGTTGCCAACTGTATAAACAGCGCAAACAATAATGTTTGCTTCAAATTAAAAATTTATTTACACGTGACTATTATAAACAGAAAAAAACCCCTTCAAATTAGAATTAAATAATTGCGTATATAAAGCAGGAACTTATTGAAAATTACGCCATAAAACTATATTTACACGTGAATTTCAAAAGGGAAAGGATATTGTAAAATAATAAATTCATTAACATGCGTTAGAAGTCTTAAATAGGAGAAATTATGTCATACTTAAAATGAACATAAAATAGTATTGCAAAACAGTTTAAAAATTGCGCGAGACATACATTTGATACTTTGAGATGATCTTTTCAACTATTTTTGCGAATTCTAAGACAGCGCAAATAATATTTCATTTCTAACAAAAGTATTTCACGTGAATATATTAAAAAGTGAAAGAAAAGTTTGGTGAAAATTACGTCAGATTAAAAACGATACATTTAAAATGTCTTATTTAAAAGAACTTTCTTTTCGCTTTGTTAAAAAATACCGGGAGACAAAGTCTCTGTTTATTCAATTCACTTTATATTAGCTTATTTTGAAATGTTTAACTGATTTTATTTAATCAAAGACGAAAACAGCCATTGTATCTTTTAACAGCAGCTGATTTAGCCTTAAAATTCCCCAATTAAAGAGAAATGAATACAAACCCGTTTATAGGGAGATCGCCACTGTTTTTTAAATTGTAATTCAATCTTTCGAAATCTTTTTAAAGCCGATTAAATCAGCGTGCTTTTAGAGTCTGCGGTGTCTGAACGTGGGTTGGCGAGCGTAGCTCGTAGGGGGCAGAGCCCCCTAGTTAGATTTAAAAATAAATAAATAAATAAAACGATGCTGTGAATTCCCCCCCCCCCTCCCTTTTAATCCTTAATTGCTGTGACAGAAATTGTCACATAGCTACTGTGAGCGGTCTCTGTGAGCCCTTGATCGGAAGATGAGTAAAAGGTTCGATTTAATCATAGGATATTATTTATGTACTAAACTTTATGTACAGGACTATAATAAATAAAATCCACCCATTCAGAAGTCTCTAGCGATAATACTATAATTCCGAATTAAACAAATCAACATGTTTCTTTTGAAGCGTACAGACAAATCCGGATATATTGTACATGCTCTCAGAGAGTGCACCTAAAGTCAATTTCGAACATAACGCTGTGCATGTGCTGAAAGCAGTATTTAATTGTGAATTTTCGCTAATTAATTTATTACACTGGTCGGCAAAACAATAAATCTTTTTTTGCTCTTTTCGAAACAAAATTATGAGTTATTGTAGATCTGAGATTCCTAAATCTAAGTATGGTATTCAAATTGTTCCAACATGTACCATTTTCCTGATAATAATAAGTAACGAAGAATTGTTATATTAATTTACAGATTGATATATTTTCTAATAGTAAATATTCCTGTTAATAATACTCCGAATTGTTAAAACCATAACGGTTTAATTTAAATTATAATATTTATGCGCGCTAAGAGATAACAGGAATATTTCCATGCGCTCTTAACGATGACAGGAATGTTTTCTGTTTATTTCCCGATACTTTATGGAAACCGTTATTTTATTCTTTTTTCATTGTGAGATTTTATGTTCTGATTCTTTTTATTCCATTTTTAATCTTGTGCTGATTATGATCAATATTTTTTACTTTTAGTCTAGGATGAGGCTAAAAATAAAACAACTAAATATGTATTTATTTATTCACACACACACACACACACACCAACACACACACACACACACACACACACATATATATAATATTTTTTAAATCATTGAAAATTAGTAATTTGTTGTGACGGTACAGAAAAGTGACCCCAAATGAAACAAGATCCTGGGCCTTGCTTTAGCTTGATCGGGCTCTCCCCTCCCCTCCCCTCCGTATCTCTCTTTCTTAGTATGCGTGCGTTTATTTGTATTTATATGTAAAATCCTCAAACCTGGTATGCAGTACTTTCTTTTTTAACTAAGCAAAACTTCTCTTATTATACTCTACGTATTATATTTTGTAAAAACGAACGCATACTAGAAACTATACCACTTGAAATCTTTTACTTCCACCCGACATCATTTTAAGTTTTTAAAAATTCCCGAGAATACATTTCCCATAAAAGCTTTGATTTTCCTCTATTAAAATTTTCTCCTAGCTAAGGAACTTTGTCGAAAACGGCCTCGAAGCGCCATATTCGTCGAGAAGAATTCAGGAAATTCGGCGTCATAAAAGCACTCGCTCTTGAGCCTTCGATGCTTGTATAGGGCCCTGCTTCAAGTGTGCCTCTTCGAATTTCTGAAGATGTCCCTCCTTCAGAAATGTCGGCTCTCCATGTCTGCCTTATTTAGTTGTGGCTGCGACAAATTTGTCAGCCACTTTTCTTATTTGTTATTTTTGCTATTTAAGTGCTTTATAGAATCTCTCACTTTTAGGGAAAAACGAGTGATTTCTTGTTTATTAACTGATTTTTTGGGTCATGTTTATAATCTATAATTGATTCCATTTGCGTCATAATATCATGAAATGATGCATTAGACTAAAATAACATAAAATAACTTTTATTTTATGTGGGAATCAGCTTAGATGCTGTTATTTATTCGTTTGCTTTGAACGCAAAAAACATTCAGCTATTAAGAAGTGATGAGAAAATGGAAAAAAAATCGGACGTTTTAGTTTTTATAAGGAAAAGAACAGAGGTCCCCGTTTGGGGACCTAGGGTAGGGACCGAAGAGGATATACAGTCGACGGATTAGGCTCTACCACTGAAATTCTGTCAGCTGACCACCCTTTTTTATCTTGTTATAATAAATTATATATTCATAACATGCAATTTTAATAAAGCTGCTCGTGTTACGGGGAAAAAGTCACTTTTTTAATAATCCCCCCCCCCTTCCTCCCCCAATTTTTCTTTTCAATAATAAAAAAAATTCATTTTTTAAATCATTTTATACAAGCCGAAATATATATTTATTTTCTTTTTAACTCAATTTCATGTACAAAAATGACTGTCAGCTGAATAGATAACAGTGGAACGGTCTAATTGACGTAATTAAAAATGAAGCGTATACTATGCATCACTTTCAAAATGTCCCACCGCATTTTAACTTGCGTCTGCCGCTTGTCTCACCGCTTTTTTGTCAGCTGAACGTCTTTGTTTGTTACTCGAATTGTGTCAAAAATAACATTTTAAATTTACGGCTTATATAAAATGGTTAAAGTAGTTTTTTTCAACAACGTGAGCAGCTGACGTCAGATCTACCGTCCTCGCAGCAGTTGACCACACTTTTTTTTAAAAATTGTGTTTTGTGAATGTATTGTACACAAAATTGCAGCTAGCAAAATGCGACTAATTTTTGCCATCTCCCCCCCCCCCCCTCCAATCCCACCCCCATATTTGATGGCCCTCTACTAGAGTAGCGGACAGTCGTTTCAATGGTTATTTACTTTAGGAAAATTACGTTAGAAAAATCGCCTTGTATAAAATGGTTAATTAAATATGTCGTTGCTTCCCGGATTATTTAAAATTATGCAAAGTTCATGAGCAATAAAATAGACGATTGACAGTGTACTGGAAAATGTTTTGAGAAACTGGTCACATAAAACAATTTTCAGTATAGATGGAATAGATAGTGAGAATTTTGTTTTACAATTAACTGAATTTTTGGAATTATTATTATTTTCTTTTTTTAAATCTTAAATTCCGTTACATTCGGTATACAAAACTTTATTCGAACTAATCGGATTTTCGAAATAACGGAATCCCATTATAAATGATTACGATTAATATCTAGAAAATTATTTTGATATGGATGGACTTCGATTGAACTGAGAGAAGCTATAATCGATCGTTTTCAACATCCGTTGTTTCATATAACAACCCATATGAAGTATTATAATCTCAATGTAAAATACATTTTACTCCATAATTTTAACACATCTTGATTCTTCATTGAAAATAAGAATTTTGGAAGTATAAGATTTTTTGTTTCATATAACTTTTTCCATACTAGTATTATTAACTCATAAGGAATTGAAGCCACTGAGACACAATTTATGCAGAGCGAATAGGAAAAATGTAGAAAATGAGTAAATTTTCTACAGCTACAGGCGTAACGAAGATTATATTTCTGCAACATCGTAAAAAAAAAATATATATCAAATTAACAAATGGACTAGCTATCACTCAAGTTAGAAGTTAGTTTGAATTGAATTTTCAAATTTCGTTTTCTCGATATAATTAATTGGCTAATTAGAATCTTTAATGCCCATAATTAGTTCATAATAAATTTTAAGTTCTTCTGATGCTTTACAATTTCTATACCCATTCTTCCCTTTAAATATTAATCAATGAATGAATGAAGAAGGAATAATAAAAAAGATGAATGAATGCCACAAGGTATGGGAAGGTCCTTTTCTTTTCATTTTAATTCAGATTCACCACCTTTCCCTCCAATCTCCTCCGCTTCAATTTTGCTGATGTGAAGTGAAAATAATCTCTTTTGCTATTGGAGGCATTTTATTTTTGTTCAGAGTCTTTTGTGAGGAATTTTAAATATGTAAATTAAAGGCTTACTACTCATGTTCGGCAGTTTTTGGTTGTTTGTTGGAGCTTGCTCCCTTGCCTTTGACTATATTTAACGAATTATCTCCCGGGAAAATTAAAGAGTTTTTTGTTTGTGTAAATCTTTAGTTATCTTTCTTTCTCTTTTTTTTGTAAATGCCCGGTTTTCGACAGTGTATTATTTTTTTTTAACTTTAGATTTCAATATTTATTTTTATATATTTAATAGCTTCTCAATAGAAATTATTATAGCGTAAATAGTAGTAAGGATGTAACGAATAGTAATTTGGCCAAACAGCCGAATAACAGCTTTTTTTTTTTTTTTTTTTTCCCAGTAGATGTCTATTATAATTTTTTTAAATAGAAATTAAAATAAAATTGATATTTTATCATTTGTACGGTTAAAATTTAATTTTTTTTTCCAAATGTTTTAAGCATTTTGATTCAAATAATAAAACATGAGTAATCTAAACGCTACTAATAGAATAATTTTATCTGTAGATACATGTAATTAATATACATTTTAGCGAAAATCTGAACTCGGTATACTGCTGTGCCATTGTTCATTTTTCTACAAATGTAGTTCACCTATAATCGATTGTTCAACAAATAATAGTATCTTTAAAATTGTTTTAAATCTCCACGTTTGACTCCATTTTCTAAAACAATTTTAGCTTTTAAAGGAAAGAGAGAAATGCTATTCGATGTCTTAGTATATCAATAAGAATACCTTCTGAATTTTTTTTTTTTTTTCTATTAAAGCATGAAAATGACTACATGAATGTGTCCAAAAGTAGCAAGTGTGGATTTGGGAAAAACATTACAAGAATGAAGTAAATGTTTTTATTCTGAATTTATTCAGCTAAATATCACACTATTCGGCCTAGTTGTATTCAGTATTAGGCAAAAGGGCCGAATGTTCGTCACATCCCTAAATATAAGTACTTGTGTCATTCCATGGTAACTTACGTTACATTTTGAACAATTTACTGCAGTAATTTTAGTTATATAACACAAAAAAATATTCAAATGTAAAGTTGACATGATTCGTTAACTATATCTATCCAAAGCACAATTTGGTTGAAAATTACCTAAAAAGTGAGAATGAAAATTATATTTTTTGTGATAACTTACGTTCCTTTTTCAGTAATTCCACTTTCCAGAATAAATATAATTGCAAGAGTTCGAGAAATAAAACTAAAATTCTGTAATTTTCATCTAAATTGAACTTTGAGTAGGTTTAATTAACAAATCAGGCCAATTTTACATTTAAAAAAGGTTTTTGGGTGTGTTATATTACTAAAATTACCGAAGTAAATTCTGCTAAATGTAACGTAAGTTACCAAACCATGGAACGACCCACTTGTCTCATTTAATATCTCTTTTGCAAAGCTTGCCCTAGATAATTCGCTCTTCCAAGCAGAGCTTTTTCCGGTTCTCTCAGCTTTTCGTTGAACGAGTCAAACTCGGACTCTACTTTTTTACTCTCAACAGATAGTTTGTAAAGTCTTTTCGCTATAAACAAATTTGATAATACAAATTATACAACTTTTACAAAATTCAGTAAAGTATACTATTTAAACTGGGTTAGGGAACATTCAGGAGTCGAGGGCAATGAAACAAAATCGGCCGTATAACAGATACGCAATTATATAACACAACTAGCAAAACTACCCGGCTTCGCCCGTGTCAATTATAAGGAGCCTTCCAGGTAAAATAAATTAAAACGAAGTAATACGGCAATCACAATAACTGAAATTTGTGCATTCCCATCCACAAATCGATAAAAAGACAATCAGAAAACATGACGTTATTGTCTCGCAACCGTAGTAAAATCCCTGAGTTTTAATAACAGAATATGCATTTTCTTTGGCGGGTGTAAGAGAAAAATATGTGATTTTCCTGACAATATGAAAAAATCTACCAAATCGCGTAGCATTTAGCGAAATTCTCGTTCGTATAGTATATATCTACATTATAAAGTAAAAACACTATGTCAGTGCCCATAAATTGTGCTCTATAAATTTTAACCCATAAATTGGGCCTTTACTGCCATTTTTCTAACTTCTAAACATCACACAATTTCATTTTTTACAAAGTCAAATTGAATAAAGTTCTTTCAAATAAAATTTGTTTCAAAATTGTATCTCAATTTTCTGATTTTAATGGATTTTATAGTAATTTTAAAGGTGCGTGCAACCCGATTACGAAAGATGAATCCGTTTACTCTTAACGCAATAGTATAAAGAAAAGACATGTCTATGAGTAACGCTGATATCATATTTTCGGTGGCAACAACCTAAAACAATAAATGTCCTTTTTACTGCAATTTAACCTCTAAACATCGCACATTCGATTGTTCCACCGTCTTATAGAAAACAAAAGTACTTTCAGTAATATTTGTTTGTAATGTTTATCCCAATTTACAGATTTTTTATGGATTTTAAAGTAATTTTCAAGCATGAATAATTTTTAAATGTGCTTGCAACCCAGTTACAAATTATTAACTCAATTGTTCAAAAACATTGTAAATAATTCAAAATTTGTTTTCGTGTAATATTCAATAACCAAATTGGCAAACGAAAATAGAACGCCTAAAATAAAATGAAACACGAATTTAACAAACATGAAATCAAACAACTCAAAATAATCTAATTTATCTATACTAATATTATAAAGAAGTAAAAATTGTTTGTTAGAGGTAATCTCTGGAGCTACCGAACCGATTTCAAAAGTAGTGGGATCAAAATGATGGTGTTAGTCCAACTTAGAACATAGGCTATATTTTATGTCGATGCCACTACCCCAAAGGCGGTGCAGGAGCAAAAAACGTAGTAAAAATACGATTTTTGGGTTACTGAAGGCCCTAGAAATATGAAATTTGGAATATTAGTTACTTATTAGATATAAATGATGTCTGAGAACAGTTCTTAAACAATTCGAAATTTAAAAGGGGGTGAAAATGCACAAATAGCGTTCTAAAAAACGTTCTAAATGATAGTTTCTACATAATCTCAGGAAATACCAAACCGATTTACAAAATATTCGTGTCAAAAGGATGGTGACAACGCTTGCTCCATGATAGGCTATATTTTATGTCGGTGCCACTACCCCAAAGCGGGTGCAGGAGCAAAAAACGTTCTAAAATTGCGATTTATGCGTTACTGAATGGCCTAGTTTCATGAAATTTTTCATGGTATATATCTATTAGATATAAATGATCTTTAAGAACAGTTCTTTAAAATTTTGAAATTTAAAAGGTGTGAAAATGCGTGAAAAGCGTTCTAAAAAGGTTCTAAATTCCGATTTGTGAGCAATCTCAGGAAGAATCAAACTGATTTCAAAAGTAATGGTAGGAAATTGATGCTGACAGCCTCTGCTCTAGCACAGACGCTATTTCATGTCTGTGTCACTATCACCTGCAGGTTGCAGGAGCGAAAAACATTCTAAATTTCGATTTTTGTGATCGGTAGGGGTTAGCAACTTGAAATAAGGCAAGATATATATTTATTAGATATAAATGATCTTTAAGAAAAGTTTCGAAAAAATTGGAAATTTAAAACGGGTGAAAATGCGCGAAAAACGTTCTAAATTGTGATTTCTACTCAATCTTAAGAAATATCAAACCTATTTCAAATGTAATGGTTGCAAATTGATGGTGACAGTCCCTGCTTCAACATAAGTTATATATTATGTTGCTGTCACTACCATCTGGGGGTTGCAAGAACAAAACATGTTCTAATTTGCGTTTTATGCGCAACTGAGGGGGGGGGGGGGTCTAACATTTTGAAATATGGCATGGTATTTACTTACAAGATGCAACTGCTTTCTAAGAACAGTCGAAAGAAAATTCCAAATTTAAAAGGATGAAGTGAGCGAAAAGCGTTCTGAAAACGTTCTAAATTACAATTTGTATACAATCTTATCGAATACCAAACCGATTTAAAAAATTATGGTGACAAATTGTTGGTGATAGAACCTGCTCAAACATAAGCTATTTTTTTTCTTTTTTTTTTTTTTGTTCCACTATTACCAGAGGGTTTCAGGAGCAAAAAACTTTGTAAATTGCGATTACTGTGATACTGAAGAGGCTAGAAACTTTAAATATAACATGGTAGTTACTTATAAAATATAAATGCCTTCGAAGGACTGTCGAAAATAAATTCGAATTGAAAAGGGGTGAAGCGAAGTGGAGGTGCGAAAAGTGTTCTAAAAAAGTCCTAAATTACGATTTCTAAGCAATTTCAGGGAATATATACCGATTATAAAAGTAATAGTTGCGAATCAATGGTAACAGTCTCTGATCCTACACAGGCTATATTTTCTGCCGATGATTCTACCACCTGGGGTTCACAGGAACAATAAACGTTCTAAAAAAAGGCCTTTAAAAGCTTTCTAAATTATGTTTCTCTGGAATATTAGGGAATAACAAACCGATTTAAAAATTAATGTTGGCAAATTAATGATGACAGTTCCTATTTCAACATAGTCCTTTATGTTGAGAGAGGTGATAGGACTTTGAATTTGACATGATGGCTAATTTTAAGATGTAAGAAGATGGTTTCTAAAAAATTCAAAATTTCAAATGAATACTGAAATGAGCGTATTAATTGAGCATAAAAGTTTCAAAATATTTTCAAAATTATCATTTATTTAGTTGTGCAACTCGATTACAAAATACTAACCTGCGATAATTCTCCAGTTCCCTGCTCAACAACGCGAAACTTTCTGACACATTTCTGACTCATTAAACGTAAAGCCTTAAAATTTGTAGGCCTGACTATTAAAGCGATTTGGAATCGAAATGAGTTTTCCATTTTCTGATAAATAAATTACTTATCGAGTACAGCAATTGTGGTCACGTGACTACCGGTTTTTCTCCTTTATCGCGGTGTTGCGTCCGAAATTCAGTTCAAAACACCAACTGAAAGATCTTATACCTTTACCAAAAAATGGAAACTATATTTCGATTACATAGTTTTTAAGTAAGAACTCCTGCCAATTTCATGCGTTTCCGAACAAAAATGAATTTAAAGATATGTCAGAAAGTTGCTCCTTTGGATTTGAGAACAGCCTTAACTTGACGTTTATGAAAAAACTCACATCTTTAGTTTAAATTTTGTTTGTTTTTTTTAATTTAAACATGCGAGATTTAAATTCAGAAAAAGTATGTTCTTTTGACACATTGTGATAATTCTTTTAACTTTTAAAACACGTGTTTTCTTTGTCACGCGCAACGGAAGTATACGATTTCTCGTAATACGGAAAAAATACAATAAATGCATCCAAATGAGTTAGCAGTTACTGAAATTTTATTTGGAAAATATGAAATTTTATTTGCTTAAAACTAAAACCTTCACTTTACGTGTAATTATATGCTTTAACTAAAGTATTAGATCAAGAGGGTTTCCCACTCTAAATAAAACATTACTCTTAAGCGTAAACTTAAATTTTTCATTAATAGAAATTAAATCTACATTGATTAGATGAAATGATGTCATTTTCCATAAACTTTAAATCGTGACATCAGTGAAGAATTTTTTTGAAAAGGGAAATAACTTCTCTCTTTTTACTATAAATCACAGAAAATGTAACCACTGAATCTAAACCAATACAACACTAGCTATAAGATATGGCTGTAGTATACAATCGAAGTATTAAACAAAATATAGGAGCCATTTATTTACAGTGAGTTTGACTTACACGTTCAAAAGATTTGATAGCGAGGCTAACGAGAAAGTCAGGCTACCGCGGTGGGTCCGATTCTTCTTTTTTTACAGACCACTGGAGTCACGTGATGCTCGAATGCACCAATGAAGGTGTGCGAAAAGAGCATCACGTGACACCAGCGGTCTGTAAAAAAAGAAGAATCGGACCCACCGCGGTAGCCTGTCTTTCTCGTTAGCCGCGATTTGATACAATGTGACGTCATATCTAGCCTTTTTTTTTCTTTTTCCTAAATTGTTTTCATGATATTTGACTGTATGTATTAAAGTAGATGTTTTAATAAACATTCAAATTAAGGTTCTACGTTATTTTACCGCTCTTATAGTTAAAGGTTTTATTTTACTCGTATATATATAAATTGCATTTTCTGTTTAGAATGTCGTCATTTTCAAAAATGCAAAAATATAGTAAGAAAATTTGAATTTTTATTCGCAAATAAAAACAAAACACATGCGTTATCGTTATTTTTTTCACATTATTGTGCCATTTTTTAGGGTGTGGCAACAGGAAAGAAACGATTTAATTAGAAAATTCAAAAAGAGGTATTTCGGTAATGTTAAATTATGGAAGGTGGTAGAAAAAAGGGATAAATCGTGGTCTGATGATTTTTTAAAGTGGACAGCGATCTTTTCCACGTTCTAAAACGTATGTACATCAAGCTTCGTGCAAATCGGTCAAAAATTGAAGATTTGTATAAAGGATATACACTCAGAGAACGGCTTTTATATATATAGATTCTACCATTTCCAGCATCCTCACTGAAATATAAAGTACAGTAGAGTCCCGATTATCAGAGTTAATATGGACCAAGCTCACCTCGGATAAGCAAAAAAACTCTGATAAATCGGATTTACACAAATGGTCACCAACTAAGGAGGTGAAACATAAATTTTCACTTAATTCATTAGTTTTTATGGTTCTAGCAACATTGCTTTGATGTACAATATTAACTCTGTGATGTACAAGATTAACTCTAATTTCCATTACTTTTGTAAGAAGAACGGGGAATGAAATTGTTTATTTGAAAAAGCCCTTGATAGTTTTTTGCTTGTTAAATGTCAATTTTGCTGCAGTTAACCGTTAACGATACTGCATAGCTACCAATTTCTAAGATTTTTTCTTACCACTAAAACTAATTCATTCATTGACTAAATTTTGCCTAATTCAATCGCCGAAATCTAACAATTGTCAAGGATTAAATATGGCAAAAATTTGTATTAAATTTTAGAGCTAACAAAACCATACAAATTGGCAGCTATGTGATTCTATTAGTGTCATGCAAATTGCAAACTTCTTCTTTCTGCTCAAAGTATTAAATAGTTTTTTTTTCAATCGAACTTATACCTTTGGAATGGATCATTTTCTTCTGATGGACTGATGGCTTCCATTAATTATGAAACAGCAATTATAAATGAAGTGTTAGATGAAGATAAAGGAGCAGCCGTATAGAATGTTAGTTCTCTGATTTTCTGGTCGGAATGGGGGAAAAAAAATGCCCATATTTTTTTCCATACTACCTGTACTACTAATACTACCTATAATGTCTTTCCATACACTGAGGAGTAAAGGCAGCATTTGACTTGTGGTACTGATTTGTTATTTTTGTGTTTTTTGGCATTATATTTTGTTTTTGTTATTGATAATATATATATGTGTGTAACGAATTAGCCGCTACTCCCGTTATAGATTTTCTGTCGTGGCGTCGGTCAGTGCCCGACCGCTGGGGGCAGGGGCGCGAACCGCGGACGCGTGCGTGCCGATATCTGAGCGAACCCTCGGAACTTCTAGCATAGTCAGGTAGTCGCAGGCCGTAAGTGGTGTCCGGGAAATCAAAGTCAGGTTAAGATCGTAGTTGTTCCAATAAAGACACAGTTTTTCCGGGGACCTGATTTATTGTTCTTTGGTTACATCCTTTTGAGAAATCAGGCCCCTTTTGGCTTGAGAGCTGCTACTTTACTTTATGGACATCGGTCTTGGGAAATTAGGTGTACCGCTAAGCGATACTTAGAGAGCCGAGTGTCGTGGAGTTAGTGCATTCTTTTGATGGTAAAAAGCTCCGTCCGGTGACCCGTGCAGCGGTATAAATATGCTGTATTTCGCATTATTCCTGCTAGGGCCGTTGAAGTCAAAGGAGGCGTCTTTAAACTATAATTGGTCATTAGCTGAATGATTGACTGCCCGGGATAAAGGCGGTGGCTCGGTTTGGCCGATAGGATGCAGCAAGACTTACAAATTGCACTTATTCAGCAAAAGTATTCTTATGAGATGTGCCAAAACGATCTTTGAAAGTTATAAAATGCGATGCGGGAAAACTGACTTAACAGGGGCAACTTCATTCAATTAATTGAGACACAATTACAAAAGCATTTTAAACGTTTTAATTTTAATTTCTAAATTTAAATTTTAAAAAGGGACAAAAAAGGGGATTTTAAAAAAGGGGCTTAGCTTTTTATCGTTTCATATAATATAATATAATATAATATATAGTTTTATACGCCTGTTCTTAAGTTTTAGAAAATTCAAAATCATGTACTGTTTGGGGATTATATTGTATTGCAATTTTATGACCTGCTTTTGTCGACTATATTTGCAATAATTATGACATATATACACACACAGTATGTGTGTAAATAATTTAAAAAATAATTTATTTATTGTAAAGGTTTAATTAAATTGAAATTAAAATCATTTGAAACGAAATAGAAACCGATTAAAAATCAGATTAATAGGTCAATTCATTGATTCAAAAATTTCGACTAACACAGTTAAAACTGTTAATCGATTCCCACCGCTAATCAAAGCAAAACAAGAATCAAGAATGTATGCGAAAAAAATTAAACACTTTTTATTTAGAAAATACTAGCCTACTCTTTCTTAGGAAGATTCTGAGAGGCTCGCATTATTAGTATTTAAAACTGTGCTGTATTGTATTCCGCAGAGTTAATCTTGTAAGAGATTTTTGTGTGTGTTTAATGTTTTTTCCTGTTCCAGTTCGTACTTTAGTTGTCTTTCGATTTTTTTTCCCCTTTTTATTTCGGCACCGCACTGTTACTATAGAAGTTGGAATTTTTTCACAAAGTTAATAATGTCATGGTCAATATTTATATAGAATTCATTGGCTAAATAACGGTGCAAAATTAGTTTTAAAAAATCTGGGACAACTGCAGTGAAACAGCATATTAAGTAAAATATCAATTATTTACTAAGTAATAAAAACAATTAAGGAAAATAAGTTTTTTTTTTCTTTTACGCATTTATACAGTAATAGATTCACTGCTCTTTTGTTTGTTCTCGATTCTTATATCAACGAGCTCCGCCCATGGATGTTGTTCTTGCATGCTGCATTATTCAGGAAGCTTTTTTTTAATTCAGTTTTATATATAAAAAAATGAATAAATAAAAGAAAGCATATGAGGAAAAAATAAAGCATTTATATATTAAAAATGAATACATGTAATGAAAATAACGTTTTTTATCGATATGTTTAGGACAGCTCACTCTCTGTATGAATATCGAAATTAAATTAAAATATTAAGATTGTATAAATATTTTTAAGAATAACTTAACATTCTTTATGTAAACGCAGTTTTACATAACCGGTTCAAAATGTAGTAATTATAATAAATGTGGAGAAATAAAATGGAGGTAATACTCATTATTCAATTTTATCTGTATAAGTGCGTTCTATGTTTGACGAAATATTTTCTCGTCAAACGATTTTCAAGTCAGAAGATAGCGAGTGATTTATGTTAAAGTCTCTTTCCTTTATCGTGTTTTAAATTGTGCCTGATAATCCTTTAATTAAAGCAATATATTATTTGACAGCGATAAAAAGTGTTCATTAGAAAGAAGAAAAAAAATCTTCTGTGGAGAGTATGTGTTTCCCCTTTTCAGATTTTATGACTATCATTCGATTTAAGATTCACGAATTTCATTTGCATCTTAAGCAGGCACGAAACATGCAGACATTGTGTCGGTATTCTGTTCTTTCTTAGCCATTATTTTGTGGCGCGTTTCTTTTTAAAGTGGCATAAAGTAGCTCCGTATTATTCTAATGAGCGTCTCTCTTTCGGGCTTTACTTGTCGATCCCCTTTGATCATGGATCAGTCTTTCTTTAATAATTCAGTGGGTTTTAAATTTAAGGAGCTAATTACATGTTGCTTAGCTGCCTGTCTATTATTATTATTCTTAGTTGCGAGTACTAGTGTTTTTTCACGAACGCAAAGGCTAAGAATTTAAATTAATTGATCTCTTAGAATAACAAGAGGAAGATAGTGTTTTGGATGTCCATAAGGTGTTACACGAGCTTGTCATTAATAGTTTGAATGAAAGATTATTTTGTACTTGTTTGATTAATGTGACCTCCGTCGTTTCTAATAGTGTGTAGAATATTAGATATTGAAAGTTTTGCTTGACTATACAAATAGTTGGGTAGAATATAAGTGGTGTAAGTACCATTTTTAAATAGCAGTAGTAGTAATATATAAGTGCAGTAATGAAATTAGATTATTCATAAAATGCTGGTTAGAAAAGTACAGATTTTTAGAGTGTTCTACTGCTCAATATATTCAAGTTATTTATTTATTTTTACCGTAATAACTGAAAATACAAATAAATAAATCGGAAAGTTAAAATGAATAAATAAAACTTACAATTTTACTCAAAATGGTAAATATGTCACTTGCTTCCTTAGGTTCTAACATAGTCAAAAATTATGTTTTCTGTTTTCATGACTATCAATTGATTTAAGATTCACGAATTTAATTTGCATCTGAAACAGGCACGGAACATGCAAACCTCGTGTCGGTATTCTGTTCTTTCTTAGCCATTATTTTGTAGTGCGTTTCTTTTTAAAGTGGCATAAAGTAGCTCCGCATTATTCTAAAGAGTGTCTCTCTTTTCGGTCTTTTCTTTTCGATTTCCTTTGATCATAGATCAATCTTTCTTTAATAATTCATTGGGTTTTAAATTTAAGGAGCTAATTGCATGTTGCTTAGCTGTCTATTATTATTCTTAGATGCGAGTACAAGTGTATTTTTATGAAAGCAAATGCTAAGAATTTTAAATTAATTGATCTCTTAGAATAACAAAGGAAAGAATGAGTTTTGGATATCCACAAGGTGTTACACAAGCTTGTCGTTAATAGTTTCAATGAAGGATTATATTTAGCATTTTTGTTTACCATTTGATTAATGTTACCTTGGACATTTCTAACAGTGCGTAGAATATTAGATACTGTAAAAGCACTTATTTTCGCGATTTTCGCGAGCCCATCGTAATCGCGAAAATTTATGCCTCGTGAATTATTTTTTTTCGCCTCAAATAATAATAAAAAATCAGAAATTTTTCACTTATCCAAAATTTAATGATTACAGTTAGTTAAATAAGTACAAAAATTTCTTGAATACTTACACCTATTTCTTGAATACTAACTATACAACTATTTCTTGAACACTATACAACTATTTCTTGAATAAAAACAATAATACAACTAATAGAATGCAGCTCATTCACTTACAATATTTATACCAGCTTCTTTGAAGGCATTCAAAATTAAGCGTGAATCTGTTTTAGTCGTGATATTCATAGGTCCAGGAATTATTTTTCCTCTAGAAATTTAAGCTCATTAGAATACCACTCAATAATCTCATTCTTGAATAAACGCTTGAACTCGCCGTTTACAGCTTTTCGAACAGCAAGTCCGGACTTTCGGACAAAAGGAATTTTCTTAAAATGCCTTATGCGAAAGGGGGTCTATTCAGTTAGTTTCGGCATTTTTCAACTGTCGATTCTGTTCATATAAAATTCGCGAAATTTTCAGCTCGCGAAATCACCGACATCTTCATTTTCGCGAAATTTACGACTCGCTAAATTAAGTGCTTTTACAGTATTGAAAGTTCCGTTTCGCTATACAAATGTTTGGGTTTGAGCAAACGCGGGACAAGAGACATTTTAAAATAGTGTAGTAGTAATAAATAAATAAAATAAAATAAAATAAATGCAGTAAGGTAACTAACTAGATTATTCGTAAAATGTAGTTTTCGAAGACTACAGACTTCGTACAACACTCACTACAACATTCTACTGCAATTTATTTTCTCGTAATAACTGGAAATAAAAGTAAGTAAATCGGTAAATAAAAATAAATCTTTGCTGTGATTTGACTCAGAATTGTAAATATGTCACTTGCTCTCTTAGGTTCTAACCCGGTCAAATGATGTTTTCTCTTTCCTTAAAATAATAATAATAATAATAACATTCTGGTGTAAAAAGTTTCGATAACTTTGGTGTATATATATATATTAATATTTAAATTACATTTTGTATATTATTGGCTTTAAGGATATTCTTACTTGAAATGTATAACTTTGCTTTCCAAGCTTTAATCTTTCAAGAACTCATTTAAAAAAGGGTTTTAAATACTAATTGAAAAAAAGTGCAGGGGAAGTGGAAAATAAGCGTAACCTTTTTTTTTTTTTTTATCCTGTAGAATAGTTAAATTCAAAAGCAATTTTAATATATTTTTCGCATAATTCTTAGAGTTGCTTAAAATAAATAACAAATCGTTGAACGCACCCCCCCCCCCCTCGCTATCTATTTAAATGCTAATGGAAACCTGAAACCTTTTTGCAAATAAACTTTCTATCTTGCTTGTTTTGCACTTTTTTTTCTTTTTTGTCACATTGAAATAATAGAATCACGTCTTCCATAAAGAAAAGCATTGAATAAGTACTTGGAAATCATTTTTATAGCATTGGACCATTTCTAAATATATTGCTTTTATATTAATAATTTCCATCGTTTTATGTTTAGTTAAATAGGGTCCTAAAATATTATAGCTTTAGTTCTGCCATATAAACTGCAACACCGTTCATCGCGATAGGGCAGAGATTTCTCGGCTGAAAATAGTTTCGTTTCTAATATGCTGTTTTCCCCACATTACAGTCGTATAAATATTTTCCTGCTTCGAAGTTTTCTTACGTTTTATAGCTTTGCGAACGGTAAACCCTTTATTACAGAGGGAAATGTTGATAACTTTTATGAATATTCAAATAAAAACCCGGTATCTACACGAATTTCCCCCTCTTTTTTTTTGGGGGGGGGGGGGGTATCGGTAAAAAAAGAAATTACAAAAATGCATATTATTAATATTTTTTATTATTTTTATTTTATTTTTTCAGTGGGGGAGAGGAGATGTGGTTTTTTTCCCGATAGTTAAAATTATTAAGTATTTAAAGCGAATCTAAGCGAAGTCTTAAGTTTCCTGAATGAGCGGTTTTAATGTTAAAAATAATATCATTGAGTTCATTAAAATAGCATGGTAAACTTAATTTGCGTTTAATATAAAGTGTCATTTAGTCGAAATTTAATTCATACAAAAATTAACTGTAGCGATAATGTGTTCCAATTATTATTATGATATCAGATTATTACATTTAACCTACTATTTTCACAAAAACACAGTTTAGAATCTAAGCAGAATAATAACACGATTAAATATTTACTATGTTGAAACTTTAATCGTACTAGGGGTTCCGGTTTACAGAATGTAGGTGACCCCCCCTTCCCCCGGCCTTCAAACTTTTTAAATTGAAAACTCTAATAGATTTTTTACTTTTAGAATGTCCATTAACAACACCAAAAAGCATTTTTATATGAAAAATATCAACTATGTATTCCAATAAAGTTTTGAAATTTATTACAAGGGATACTTTCGTATTAGTCGCATACCAGGAGTTAATAGCCGAAGAAATTAACAAATATTTAACAGCAACATTTTTTATTGTGATAATTTCAGCGGTTTAAGCGCGTAGTTCAATTACATGTATGTTGTTTTATTTGTATTATTTAATTTATTTATTAAGTTGTCATTTTGTTGTCCTCTTTAAAACCATACTGTTTGTTTCGTGTTAATTGTTTACGACTCAATTTCGACGTTGAAAAATCATATATAATATTTTTTTATAATGGAAATGTTAGTGGAACCGGGGGAAAAGTGGCCCAAAGTAGCCCAGGTTGATGGTATTTATTTTTAATATTGATTTGGGATTTCTATTTGCCGGGCTAAAACATTGTTCAGTAAACGTCGATATTTGGTCACACTTCCGTGATCTCTGCAATAAACCAAAGTGTTCCCGCTTGTTTTCTTCCTGTCGCACGCGGTGACAAAATATATTTTTCTTGACCGAAGTACTTCCATTTCTTCTGTAAATATATTGAGATGGCTTGAGAGAAATACAGGTATCACGTAATATCATGTCACGGAATGGATACGCTGTCACGAAGCTAGGGGTTGGATTGAGAAAATAAGGTGTCAAGCATTCGGTATGTATTAAAATAAAAATATGATTTTAATACAAGTAAAAGAAAAATTGGTATGATCCGTTTCATCATGTTCTGATAATTGCATTTGAATATATATTGGAGTTTATTTCTTTTCATTCTTAAGAAGGAAAAAAAAAATAGGAATAGATATTTTCGCTCTTTTTTTTCCCTTGGCATGTTGTAAACGAATAGCTAAAAAAAACCAAGCAAGCAGCAAAAAACCTTCACTTTATTCTGATAAATTGTGTATGGTTTCTAAAATCGAAGGACTTTTTGATGATTTTTTCGAATTTCTAGAGAGAAAAAATCTAAATATTTTTTCCAACTTCTGCTGTATTAAAAACATGCTTGAGAACTTTGCCCACTTTCAAAAGAGGATCCAATCATTGTTCTAACTTGCAAAATAATAGAAGAATATATAATTGGGTGCAAAAAAATTTGCAAACATATAAATAATCATAACTATGTTACGAAAACATTTATTGTAGCATTATTTTGTTAAAAAAAAAACTCTTAATTTACAAAATATATAATCGTTTATTTTTTAATAATTTCGCCATATAATGTTGTAATTAATCCTTTTCAGACCGACGGGAAAAGACTCTTAAACTTGATAAATACATATTATCTCGTAAATCCACAACAATGAATTTCCATACCGGCTAAAGGTGGTTTCGCTGTAAAAGGGACATTGCACCCTGATTTTGATCTCGAATTACGTTAATTCCTCTTTTAACTGATCCCTCAATGAAAGACAAAATCATGTGCAAAAATATCAAACTTTGAAATTTAATAACTGTGCCAATTTTTGTAGTACAGATGTCAAACTTTTTGTGTGATATCTGTTATGATATGTGTAAACTTTTACTAAATACAACTTCAGGGACTGGGGATCGTATAAAAAGTTAGATTTCGTAATTTTTCTAAAATTGATTTTTTTACTTTAAATGATGCCACAACATGAATATTTACCTCATTTGAAACGTTTTTGTAATTGGAACTATATGTCTACGACCAACGGTTGAGAAATTAAAGGTCGGCGATAGATAACATATTGCACCCTGTATATTGATATCCTACTGATAAAATAATTGTTTATTAATCAAGTTTTAATTAATTGAAAAAAAAATAAAAACACAGGTCGCTTATAAATCTCTTCAAATATCACGTCAGCAAGTTTCATATTTTTTCTATTAAAAATGAATCTGAAAATGTGTCAGAAAATTGCGAGTTGTTGAGCATGGAAAAATATTTTTTTTAATACCGCCTTAACATGATTCTGATAAAAACAGCTATTATATAAAAATGAAATAAAAACTCGTCAAAAGCGGCCAGATAAAATTGTTAAAGTGGGCTTATCTCTAATCATGATTTAGTTTTTGTTGGTGAAATTAATATACTTAACTTCGAAATCTACCTTCGCATGTAGACCGGGCTGGCAAGGATTTTTCATTATTGACATCATGATAAAGTAGAATGCAGTCATACTAGAATTATCTTGATTACATTTTGGTGTTTTATTATTATTATTTTGGTAACTTATCCGGTGTTTTATTTGCAGGTAGCAACAGTCCTCCTTTATATAATTCCCAAAATACGCATCCCATGAAGAAAATGACTGCCGGTGGAGGCTCTAACGGCCAGGTAATTAAAAGAAAATATATAGAGAGAGCATATTATTATTTTTGCTAGCTTTATTTTTACTAGGTGACTCGTTCCAAAATATCTTGCTGCATTTTTTTCCCCTGCAGATTCACCTTGCCCATGTCATTGTCCATAGTCAGCCGGACAGTCTACCTAGCACGCCTTCCGATGCTGGGCATTCACCTAGTCTCTCTAAAGGTGAGTTTCTTACTTTCGATTTCTTTCTGTGTTTTTCTCTTTTTCATTGACATTGCAAAACTGTGTTTTGAATATGCTTGTGTGTAGTTTAGTCGGTTTTTGAATATGATAAGGAAATTAATTAGCAACATCTAACACAGATCATGGAAATAACTGAGGAATGTCTCCACTTTGTTTCTGTTACATCGTTATCTAACTTCTGCAGCATTTTCTTTGTTTTCTCATGTATTTTATTACACTTCGTTATTTTATCTATTTCACGCTTCCTGATTACATATTTTCCTTAGCATAATATAAATATGCTTAAAAGAATACTGCTAGTTTCGCCAATAGTAATTTATTAGCTCTTTTCATTTGACGAAGCATGATCACCATAACGGTAGAATGTGCACTTGCAAAGCAGATCTGCCAGTTAGGCTGGAACACAGGCCTCTTAAACTTTATTTCTGACCTTTGTGTTTGATAGATGTAACTGTAAAGTTATTGCTCTTTAAATGATTAACTTTTTTAAAAGCATAAATCTATTGTTTGTTTATAACATGCATTTCATTTATTACTTCCAGGTCGTCTGCTTAGTGGCACACAGGCATCCCTCGAAGATCAGGGTATTGACGTGAGTAGCCCAGGTAGACATAGTCCTGGTGGCAGCAGTGGCGGTAGCAGTATATCCAGGCACTCACTATCAAGCCTAGATAGTGGTAGAGCATCTGCACCAGGTTCTGAAGCTGGAAAGGTATGCAAATCCTTCAGTTCTCTTTAATATGAGATTAGTCAAATGCGTGGTCAAGATTAATGTTGTGATCTTATAACCACAGTTAAAAGATGCTGCCTAAGACAGTCGAAATTTCGTCGAACGATTGCAAAAAAAATGGCAAATTTCGTTGAAATATCGCGAAAAAAGGGCACATTTCGTCAAAATATCGCGAAAACGGCAAATTTCGTCGAAAGATCGCGAAATTCGTCAAAAGGGCGCGAAAAAAAACTCCAGCATAGTTAGTGCCGGGAGGGATCCCCCCCCCCCCCCCCCACACACACACACACATACACATACACACACTTTTCAGAAAATTTGAGGTGAATTTCTAATTTTTCTTTTCTTTTTTTTTTTTTTTTACTCAGAATCACCCCTGGTTTATTTTTATTTTATTTTATTTTTTTTGTACATGGGCTATTTTTAATGACTGGCGGAAAAATAGAAGTTTTACTGTATGTAGTAAAATTCAATATTTGTTTATGAGTGAGCTATTTAAGCGATTACCAATTTTTCCTCCTCAGACTAATTTCTATGCATACATGGTTTTCAAAACTACTGGGGAAAAAATTAGGAATTATATAACTTGTGTACACGTACACTATAGCTCCATTTAAAAAAAAAAGTTCTTCTGGCCTTTACACGGATTAAAAGGTAGCCTACCTATTCCTTATTTTTAAGAATTTAGCCAATTTTACTTGAATTCATGAAACTAAACTGCGTGGAACCCAATTATACGAGATTTACAGTTTTTGTCAACATTAAATTTTAACGGGAATTTCAAAAAATTAGTCGGATCTCGCCAATTCGCATCATTTATGACGATCTATTTGTGTCGCCATACTTGGTGATATATCGCCAAGCTTGGCGATAATATAACGCTGGCGAATAAGACTACGTATTTTCAAGCGTGTGAGAATTGGAACAATGGTTACAACAATGAAAGAAAATTTGCGAGAAACCCATTCAATAACTCATAAGTTAAACCCTTTTATGGAAGAATCCCCTATTTTTAATCTGTTATGTTTTAAAATGTCAGGTACCCTAGAATTTCAAACTACTACATCTGAGTCGTTTAATTAGAGAGAAGATGCGAAGCAAAAAATGCTCCGGAATGGCTCAAGGCCAAACACTTAAAGGGATAAAACGTTTTGTAGTTATTATTATTATTGCATTTCGTTGAGTTTAAAATCATTAATTGGACGTCTTTTAGGTAGCTTTCTTTACAAAAAAGCTACCTATTGCAGCCGTTCGGAGGAAAGCGATTTCAAAAAATTTTGGTATATTTTCATCGATCATGACCCCCAGACCCCGAAACCACCCTCCGTTCAAAATTGATATATATATATATATATATATATATATATATATATATATATATATATATATATATATATATATATAATCTGACCTATGTCACACTGTAACTCCCGTAATTATGAATCGATTTCGATGTAATTCGGTGTGTAGATAGTACATACCAATGTCTCGACCGAGTTCGTTGGCCAGCTTCATCCGCCGTTTTGTTTCAAAATGGCGGCCATTTAAACTTTTTAAAAAAATTTTAAACTTGAAATGTGGTACCAAAAAATTTAAAATGGAAAAATATTTTTTTCTTATGTATTTGACCTTTATACTGAGATTCCGGAGCAGTTTTTGTTTCGTCTATATCTTAAAAAATGGCTGAGTTATAGCATTTTGAATTTCTAGCGTGGCTGACATTTTGAAACGTCCTGAATTTTGTCACGCGATAAAAGGCGTATTTATGAACCGATTTGGATGTAATTCGGTGTGTATATAGTACATACCAATCTCTCGACCGAGTTCGTTGGCCAGCTTCATCCGCCATTTTGTTTCAAAATGGCGGCCATTTAAAATTTTTTTAAAAATTTTAAATTTGAAATGTGGTACCAAAAAATTGAAAATGGAAAAATATTTTTTTCTTATGTATTTGACTTTTATACAAAGATTTCGGAGCAGTTTTTGTTTCGTCTATATCTTAAAAAATGGCTGAGTTACAGCATTTTGAATTTCTAGCGTGGCTGACATTTTGAAACGTCCTGAATTTTGTCACGCGATAAAAGGTGTATTTACGAACCGATTTGGATGTAACTTCGTTTCTACATAGTACATACCAATGTCTCGACCGGGTTTGTTGGCCAGCTTCACCCGCCATCTTGTTTAAAAATGGCGGCCATTTAAATTTTTAAGAAAGATTTAAATTTGAAATGTGGTACCAAAAATTGAAAATTGAAAAAAATATTTTCTTCTTATGTGTTTGACCTTGATAAAAAGATTCGGGAGCAATTTTTGTTTCGTCTATATCTTAAGAAATGGCTGAGTTATAGCATTTTGAATTTCTTGCGTGGCTGACATTTTGAAACGTCCTGATTTTTCTCACGTAATAACAGGCGTATTTATAAACCGACTTGGATGTACCTTGGTGTGTACATAGTACATACAAATATCTCGACCGAGTTCGTTGGCCAGCTTCATTCGCCATCTTGTTTCAAAATGGCGCCCATTTAAAAAAATTAAAAAAAAAAAAAATTTAAATAAGATACCAAAAAATTGGAAAATGAAAAAGATTTTTTTTGTATGTGTTTGACCTTAATACAAAGATTCCGGAACAGTTTTTCCTTCGTCTATATCTAAAAAAAAATGGCTGAGTAATAGCATTTTGAATTTCTCTTGTGGCTGACATTTTAAAACGACCTGATTTTTGTCACGCGATAACAGGCGTATTTATGAACCTATTTGGATGTAACTTGGTCTGTACATAGTCGACCGAGTTCGTTGGCCAGCTTCATTCGCCATCTTGTTTCAAAAGGGTTGCCATTTAAAATAAAATAAATTTAAAATTCAAAATGAGGTATTAAAAAATTGGAAAATGAAAAAGACTTTTTTTATGTGTTTGGCCTTGATACAAAGATTCCGGAGCAGTTTTTGTTTCTGAAAATTTGTTCTTTTGTTGATATCTTAAAAAATGGTTGATTTATAGCACTTTGAATTTCTAGCATGGCTAACATTTTGAAACGATCTTGTATTTGTCACGCGATAACACACGTATTCGCCTATTTCGATGTAAGAAGGCATGTGGATAGTATACATCAACACCTCGACCAAGTTCGCTGGCCAGATTCATCAGCCATCTTTTTCAAAATGGCGGTCATTAAATTAAAAAAAATATATATATTTAAAGTGAGGTGCAAAAAAATTATAAATTGAAAAAGGTTTCTTTCTTAAGTATTTGATCTTGATATAAGGATTCAGGAGCATTTTTTGTTTGTCTTTATCTTAAAAAATGGCTCAGATATAGCAGTTTCAATTTCTATTGTGGGTGACATTTTGAAAAATCTGATTTTTTGCATGCGACAGCACTCCTATATATTAACCGATTCCGATGTGAGTGAGCATGTGCACAGCAATTACTAAGGTCTCGACCAAGTTCACTGCTTAGCCTCATCCACCATGTTGTCTTAAAATGACAGGCACTTTAAGAAATTGCCGAATTTGACAGCCAAATATAAGTTACTTTAAAGAAAAGCAGCTTGGATAAAGCTGACTAATTTCGCGAAATCCTCATTCATTATATTGATAAAAATTAGTATTGAATCTCCTATATTCGGTTTCCACTAAATTGAGCTTCGTGTGTTTGCATGATATAAGTTGGCTTTTTTTAAATAAGGATTATGAAAGCTACCTCTTCCTCCCGGCACTGGCCGGAAGGACTTTTTTTAAACAAGATGCGGATGAAGCTGGCCAACGAACTCGGTCGAAACTTACACACATCCATAATCACATCCAAATCTGTTCAGAAATGCGAGTGCAATCGCATGACAAAAATCAGTTGTATAAACATTTGAACGGAGGGTGATTTTGGGGTCTTTAGTAGTGTTGCCAGGTGTGCCGCGTAAATCAGGGCTCCAAATGCTCTGGACATCGCTAATTTCTTAATTATTTTGCCATCTTTAATTGCAGATAATTCTGCCATTAGATAAGGCGAAGAAAATTACTGTAGAACCTCGATCATCCGAAGTAATTGGGACCGACCCTCTTTCGGAAAATCGAAATTTTCGGATAATCGAGAATGCTTCAATTTTAAGATTAAGGAGAAATACATGCAGTGTTTCTTATTATGGTAACAAGTGCTTAATAAAAATAAAGCAATAGCAAAAAAGAAATAAGAATAAATTACCTGAATTTAATTTTGAAATTAACTTATTTTGAAGTGAAGTTAATTATGTACTTTTTACATATTACATACATACAAGGGTTTGAAAAAATGTTTTGTTTGTCGCACTTTCGATTGCCTTTGCTTTGAAGCTCTATCACGCAGTTTTTTAAATATTATTAGTTCACTAGTATCACAATCTTCGTGCTGCTCCAGCCATGCCAGACCTTTTGCAAAACATTCAAAAGCTTCAGAATTGCTAATTTGTTCGTTTTCTTCGTTCCACTCTGCAGGTTACGGGAGTTCAAGTTAAATTCAAAGGAACTTTAAGAAAAAGGGATCGAAAATATTTATATGTACTCGTAGTTCGGAAAGGACAGCTTGCACACAAGAAATATTATAGTTAAAAGGGAAAAAAAAAAAAAAAAAAAGCTTTCAAAATGGATTTTGCATACAAAGAATGTGATAGTTAAAAGCTTTAAAAATGGATTTCTGTTAACCAAGAGTTTCAGATGAAAGAGGCTCTACTGTACTTTAAAATACTGGTGTCCAGAGCATTTGGAGAACCGATTTACGCGGGACACCTGACAATACTATATAATATATATATACAGGGTGATTTTTTTTTTAAAGTAGCGAAAGTAAAACCCTGTAACAAAAGACACACTGATCCAAATGACCTGAAATTTCAGCAGTGTGCTCTCAAAGTAATGGGAATTTTTTAGCCGTGGCAAAAAATAAAACTTAAAATCGCACCGACAGATGGCGCTGTAAGTCAACAGAAACAAAGAATGTTGCTCGTGGGAGGAAAACAATGGACGGTACTTTGAGAAAAAGAATACTTTATTGATTACGCATATGAAAAAAGTACAGAATGCAGTAATTGGGAAAAGGAACTATGAACAAGAACATTTTAGCAGAAACAGAACGAAATGAAAATATGGAGTAAAGCAATTCATACGGAATTGCGCCACTAACGAAAGATATTTTCAATGTGCTGTCCAACATTTTCAGCTACGAGTTAGAAACGTGAAACCATTCCACAACAGAGCGAAGAGTATCCGGCTGGATGCTATGGATCTGGTGCACAATGCGTGCCTTCAAGTCAGCTAAGTTTGTAACACCACCACAATACACAGTATTCTTTAGGTGAATTTTTTAGCTGGTCAGGCTGTTGAGAAATTGCGGCTTATAATTCTAATCTGAGTATAATAAAGTTTTTTTTTCTCAAAGTACCGTCCGTTGTTTTCTCCTATTGACGATAGTCTTTGTTTCTGTTAACTTACAGCGCCATCTGTCGGTGCGATTTTACGTTGTTTTTTTTTTTTTTTAAACCACACCTAAAAAATTCCCGTTGCTATGGGGGCATACTGGTGAAATTTCAGCTCATTTGGATCAGTGGTTGTTTTGTTATAGGGTTTTACTTTCACAACTTAAAAAAAAATCACCCTGTATATATATGTATGTGTATATGTATATAGTCTTGAGGTCATGATCGGTGAGAATATACCGAAATCGTTGCTTAAAATTGCGCATTAGCATAATTTTTCCACGCAACGGACTTAAAATAATAATATAATTAAAGATGGATGTTGAATTTTTAATTTAATCTCGTGTAAGATTATTTCTAATCCGAAAAAGAATGTTTCTTTCACTTTCCTCTCCATATTCTTCTTTTCATAAAAATAGAAGAGGAGTCTCATTTTTATTTTACAAAGTAGTTTTTCATTTAATCCATTTCAATTGCGTGTTGATAATTATTTTCAGAGCTTCTTGTTTGAGTTAAAGCTTTAAAAGAGGGAATTTTTTCGAAACTTTTTCGTTGGAGATTATCTTTTTAAAACTATCATTTCCGGGATTCTGGCCTTTTTAATGTGGATATTATTTTAAACTATCTTTTTCGGAATTTGACTAAGCTTGCAATAAAAGTTTTAATCTTTCAACAGTATTTTGCGTAATTCTGATTTATGTTCTTTGAGTGAAAGGGTGGGTATATTTATGGCGATAGATGCTAATTATTATGGATTGACCTGTTTTCGTTCTTTTAAGAGTGTTTATTGCATGTAATCGTGTGTAATAGTGTAATAAGAATAAATAAGACATTTAGATATTAAACTTTAAAAATTCTAATTAATATCAACTATTTATTAGAAGGAAAACGGGTTTTTACCCGACTGCCAAGAAGGGTTATGTGTTTCACGCGCATCTGGGTATGTGGATTTCTTTATATCCTCGAAACATCCCAACGGTTGGATAGATTTTAATCAATGAGGTCTCTATCGATTCCTCTTAACCGTCCGATGGTTATAGGCTATGTTTTGTTTTTATAAATTCAAAATGCCGGCCGTAAAATACAAAATGGCGGTACAGACGAAAACATATTTTTACGCACCCTATTGAGTGGCATATCATTGGATAGGTCTTTCAGAATGAAGACGATGTTTCATTGACTATTTTACTGTCAGAAGCTCCGTTTAAATATTGCACAACCTGGACGTTGTGTAGGTAAGATCTCTAGCTTTACTGCAACTATAACCATCATAGATATTTATAGGCCTCATCAAAACAGTGTTTATAGATAAGAACTAACAATTAAACACAACTTCAAAGTCATCAATACAAGTAAATAAAAAAAATAGTTTCACATTGATGAGAAATAATTAATTAGTTCGCTTTTTACGCAGCCGGGTTTTTTGATTTTTTAAATTTATTTTTACTTGCCTTAATTAGCATTAAAGGGAAATTCTACTTCTTTGTCTTAAAAATTTCGACTTTTTTTTTTATCCCTTAAGTGTGTAGCTCGTAGCTTTAACCCTTTCAGGGGCAGAGGAAATTCTGTTCGTAAAATGATAAAATAATTGACTGACACCAGAATATTAAAACAAATTTCTTACTAAACAACAAAACGCTATTTTGCACTTTAATTACAAAAGAAATATTTTATTAAAATATTCTTGGTGCCAGTAGTCAGTTTTGGAATTAAAATTAGGTGGCTAGACCCTCTAGCCACCGCCCCTGAAAGGGTTAAAGCGGTTTCACGATATTCCTGTGCTTAGCGGGTAATCCACCCCAGGTATCAGTTTTTTTAGGGTGGGGTAAGTTCACCTCTAAAACTGCAATAGAAAATACGATTTTTTTTTTTCTTTTTTTGAAAAAGTAAAATATTTTGTAGTTTTCTAACCTTTATAATTAATTCTGTTTTAGATTTTGGAATAAGGTTTTAGCAGTTTTATTGTAATTGAAATGAAATGCAATATGCAATTTCAAAGAGAAAGATATTTATTTCATACTCGCTGACCTGCCCATCGTAGCCAGTTATCTTAAATATACCTAAAATCAGTGCTGAATTCACACCTTTTTTTCCAGAGTGGATTTAGCATTGTGGTCCCCACATTAGCATTTGGGATCTCTGACCCCTAAAACGTGTAAATCCGTCGAAAACCGGAAGTCGAAAAAAAATTTCGTTTACAATACTTTCTTCTATTGAAGATAGAAGAAAGTAAAACTTATGAATTTTTGTCGTCCCGCGTTTTATAGGCTCCTGAAATTCTAGACGTCCCGTATAAATTGGGATACCTGGCAATATTAGGCGTGAGTCGTCCATATTTGCACAGAATGTCCATATCATATACAGCTCCACTGCATATAAGGGAAGTCTGAACAAAGCAGTGGACGTATTTACCGTTCCAGACTGTTTTCTAGACATAGAACATTATATCCCACATGAAATAATCTATCGCTCCATGCTTCATGTAATTTTAATGGGAACTCCGTGCGAATTTGCTTTGTGTGAAAGCTGTAAATACATAATGTATTAATGCGATTTTCAAAACCCTATTTCTTGGCACAGCATAGTGAAAAATGTAAAATTAGAATAACTTCTCCTACATCAATAAAAATAAAGTAGTTCATATGTGAGAAATAATGTTAAACTATTTTTTTTAAACAAAAATATTCATCACTGAATAAAACTTCGAAATTTCCCCCAGAGTATTTATATTGTGAATTCACTTGGTACTTCGCCAGCGTTGGTTTTTCAGTCACAGTTGTCCGAGATGTAAAAGTTTATTATAATTATTATTTATAGTGTATATTATTATATTAATTCCCGGTACGGTATGCTATTTTTTTCTCCCAACTTATTTTGTGTATTTCAAAAAATAACGTTACCTTACAGAAGCCAGTCTAAAACAAAGCATCACGATTAAATAATCTGTAGCAATTTTTTTAACTTCTAAGTATCGCACATTGTCGATTTTTATACCGTCGTATTGGGAAGAAAAAAAAAGTTCCTTTAAATGCATTTTTTTTTTTAACTGTATCTCCATTTATTTTTGAAATATTAATTTTTTTGTAATTTTTAGAGCCATTTGTTTAATATTGCAACGGGAGTACTCCATTTCTGTAGAAAGTAAAGGAAAAGTAGTTCTAAAATAGTAATTATATATTTTTGATGCCATTTTCTCATAAACACCGAAAGAAAATGTAATTAAAATACGTGCTATTTTAAAAAAATATATAAACGAATGATTTCTGTTAAAACAAGGGAGCTATTATAGACTATATTTAATTTTAAGTATCTATGGATCATTAGATAGCCGGTTTTTTTGTCGATTTTCTTGAATGACAGCATCGTTTTGCTGCATTTGTGCATTATTTCGCGATAGTGATGTGCTATGCATGCTTAATGTGGAAATCTTAAGCGGATGCTAATGACGTCATTTTACATAAAATAAAACGTGTGCTTTAAGTCTTAAAATTGAAATATGTTTTGTACTGCAGTAGAGTCCCGCTTAACCGAGTTATTTTCTTCTGATGGACTGGCGGCTTCTATTATTATGAAACAGTCATTATAAATGAAGTGTTAGAAAAAAAAATTTATGGCCTCTTCCCCCCCCCCCCCATTCTGACCAGAAAATCAGAGTTCTAACTTTTTACGGCTGCTGTTTCATCTTCACCTAACGCTTCATTTATAGTGGCTGTTTCATAATAATAAAAGCCACCAGCCCATCAGAAGAAAATGAAGTAATGGAAATGCTGGGGGCGACACTAAATTCTGAAAAAGCAGAATTCCTGTTCTCTAGTTTTGTTATTGTTTTATTTTTATAATATATATTTGCACTTATGCATTACTTTAATTGATTAATTAATATTTTTATTCCCAATATCGATCTGTATTTACAAATTTATTGATGAAAAGCAAATATTCAAGTAAGGCTGTTCTCAAACCCAAAGGGTCAACTTTATAACATAAGTTTTAATTCATTTTTATTTGGAAACGCATGAAACTGGCAGGTGTTGTTATTCAGAAACTGTGTGATCGAAATATGCTTCCAGTTTTATTGTAAACGCAACAGATCTTTCAGAAAATACTGTCAAAGTGGGTGTTTTGAACCGAATTTCCAGACAAAAGGGGAAAAAAAAAATCATTAAAGAAAGTCTTATGAGATCTAAATCGCTTATAACTCGATAGGTAATTTATTTATAAAAAAAAATGGAAAACTCATTTCGATTCCAAATTGCTTCCATAGTCAGAATTTCCAGTTTTATATCTATACGTTTAAAAATGAGTCCGTCAGGCACATTTTGTTTGTTTTTTTTTCGTTAAGAAATCAGCTAACGTTGTCTGACCTTTCTTTAAGGGTGTTTAAACCCCTTTGTGCTTCTTTAGGCAATGAATTTAACTCTAATGACAAATTAAGGATGACGGTCAATAAACTCCCCTGCCCTATTCTGTGAGGAAACTCTCAAAGAAATGGATAAATTTATAAAATCTTCATTATTTGTTCCCGTCAAAAAAATAAAATAAAAATAAATAAATAAATAAATAAAAATGAATAAATAAATGAAAATAAATAAATAAATAAAAATAAATAAAAATAAATAAATAAATAAAAATAAATAAATAAAATAAAATAAAATGCATTTATTTAAGGGTGTATTCCGATCCAAACTGCTTATTTTCTGATTCATTTTAAAATTCATTTTTGCTCTCAAACGCACCAAACTTGGAAATTCTCTTATTTAGAAACTATGTAATGTGCGGTGCTTCTTAATTTTTTGATAAATGCAGAAAATACTGTAAAAAAAACGCTGTCAAAGTTGGCATTTTGAACCGAATTTTCCGAAGCGGGCGATCTGGGAATGAAAAAAATGGTCATACTGAGAAAATAATTGTTTAAAAATCAAATTCTAATTAATTGAGCTGAAAATGAAATCACACGGCATGTTAAACATGTCTTCAGAAATCACTCCAGCAAGTTTCATGTTTTTACTTTTAAAAATGAGTCTGAAAATGTCTCAGAAAATTTCGAGCTGTTGAGGCAGGAAAAATATTTTTTCGAATACACCCTTAAGTAATTTTCGATAACAAGACATTGCATTCATTCTCCTATTAAAAATTATATTACCCACCCTTTTTTTAGGTGCGTTCGTAACTATATAAATACGTAGCACCTATAGTCGTCGTTCAGTCCGTCTGTCTGGCTGTCCGTCCGCCTATGACGGAGCAAAAACTACTCAACCGAATGGTCTGAAATTTTAAATACGTAATTGCTGCAAAATTTTCTCGAGTCATTTCAAATTTTATGAAAATTGGATGTATAGTTTAATTACAAGGACAGTTCGACAAGTTTTCTGTTACATTACGGAAAAAATGATTTCGAATGCATTTTAACGATGTTACATCCTTTCTAACAGAATGAAATGAATATGCACTTATGAAGTGCACTAAGATATACAGTTAGTAAAATATGAGGTGCAAAAAAATATTATAAAACTAGTTATAATACGAACGCACCTCATTTTCCACGTTTGACGTGCAATTTCCAACTTGTTTATAAACAGAACAGTATTCTCAGCAATAGTGATTGCACTTCAGTTAGATAAAAACAAGCGAGCAGTTCCTGATAAAAGTACAAACCGGCGAAGTTGTGGTCTTGGCCCTATTGATTTTTATTTTATTCGTGGTTGGGGACTCCATGTCTTTTTTTGCTTCATTTTTCAATATAAAATTTATGTATTAAATATTTTAATCAATTTTGGATCCCACTGACCATAATAGATGTCTTTTAGAGTCGGGTGATATTTAAAGACGAAAAATTTGTTTATCTAAAAATGCATTTTTATATCTGTACATGTATTCTAAGATATCGATTCCCCCCCCCCCCCCCCCCAATTCATCTGTTTTTTTTTTTTTTTTTTTTTTTTTGCGTCAGTAAATGTATATACACACACACACATTAATACATATTTTAAGTATGCCAATTCAAAAAGTGATTTTGTTTCCTTCGATTATTTTTTTTTTCTCCAAAATTCGTTAGTGGGGAGAGGGCGGCTCACTTGTTTTAAGGGTGTATTTGAAAAAATAGTTTTCCACCCTCTACAGCTCGAAATTTTCTGACACATTTTCAGACTCATTTTTAAAAGTAAAAACGTGAAACTTGCTGACGTGGCTTTTGAAGAGATGCATAAGAGGCCATGTGCTATCATTTTTAGCTCAATTATTTAGAACTTGATTTATAAACAATTATTTTCTCAGTATGACCATTGTCCAAAATGGACTGTAGAAAATACTTAAATACTAAATGAAGTGTGTTGCATACTCGATGGATTGTCCGCATTTACAAAATTTAACGAAAACATTTATTAATTACAAAAATATTCCAAAGGGACTGGCAGCGGTTGATACACTGCACTTACGTCTGAAGAACACATCTTAGTCAACTTCATCTACTCATTTGGCGGGGAATTCTCGCCCGCGCTCCTTTCAGTCCAGAGCGCTTGCGGTGCCCTCTCACTATCAATTATGATGCACGGAGGAAACACTCCTCGGGGATTGAAATGCAAGTTTCAATGTACATAAACATATAAATTTGCAAAAGCTATCATACAAGAAAAAAAATTATAAGATATAAACAACTTACATACACAATAATAATACAAGAATAATTTCACTATAATACTAGATTAAATACAGAAATAATATATATTTTTGAGTTTGTTTAAGGAAAGAAAGGAAATGTCTTACTCAACTGGTAATATACAAACATCTCTGACGTTTCTTTTAAAAATTCGCTCATCTGACAAGCGTAAATTCACCGTTCGAATTGTATTATCCCTTCCCTTAAAAACTTCCACCAAATGGCTGGTTGGTAGAATAGTTGAAGCTAAATTTTCCTGCTTTATTAATACCGAAGTTCCTTTCTGTACATCATCTTTTTTAAACTTCCATTTCCCCCTCTGTTGGAGATTATTCAATTAGTCGCGTTTCCAAAGTCTCCAAATTTGTTGGCTAAATTTGGTGACTCTCTGCCATTTGGCTAATCGATTTTCATTAATTTCGTCTAGTTGAGGTTCGGGGATCGAAGTGATTGGCCTACCGATAAGAAAATGTGATGGTGTCAAAGTTTCAAAATTTTCAAAATCTGGGGATAGTGGGGTAAGGGGGCGAGAGTTCAAAACTCCCTCAATTTCCGCTAGTATGGTTATAAATTCTTCTAGAGTTAATTTTTGATAACCTATTACCCTTTTCAAATGAAACTTGAACGATTTTACTGCTTCCTCCCAGATGCTACCAAAATTCGGAGATTTAGGGGGGATAAATTCCCATTTGATACCTTCCTGGGTTAAAAAGTTACTCAATTCCTCATCTGGGAAACTAACCAGTTTATGCAATTTTTTCAACTCGATGTCAGCTCCGGTGAACGTTTTTGCATTATCCGATAGGATTTTTTGCACATTTCCCTCTTCTGCCAAAGAAGCGTTTTAGACTAGCTATAAAATTCTGAGTTGTGAGATCTGAAACAAAGTCCAGGTGTATTGCTTTAGTGCATAAACATATATACACTACTACATAAACCTTATTCAATACGCCCTTTCTTTGATTTTTAAATTTAATAGAAAAGGGCCCACAGTAATCCAGGCCTGTCACCGAAAATACAAAATTTGGTGTCACACGTTCCCTTGGCAGATCGGCCATCAACTGGGAGCTGACAACAGGCTTATTTTTTAAACATGTTATACATTTGTGGACAATTTTCCGGCAATTATTCCTGCCATTAAGTGGCCAAAACTTCTGTCTAACATGGGGAAGCAAGGCTTGTGGGCCTAAATGAAAATACTTCAAATGGAAATAATTTAGGATAATATCCGTTAACTTATGATTGGCAGGCAACACAATTGGAAATTTAGAGTTAAGCGGCAAATCGGCATGCGATAAACGGCCGCCAACTCTAATTAACCCTTCATTTCCTAGGAATACATTTAAAGAAGATAATCTACTTTTGTGTGGAACAGGCTTACCTTTTTCGAGACATTTTATTTCTTCTCGAAACCCACCCTTTTGTGCTGACCTAATTAAAAAATAATTCGGCTTGCCTTACCATTTCAAGGCTTAAAGCTCCACTTCATCTTTTCTGGGGATTACGACAGTTATAAAAAAATCTAAAAATAAAACTAATTACGCGTATTAGTTTCATGAAATTATTAGTAGTCGAAAAAATATGTTCAATCATAGAAATTTCATTAGAAATAGACAAAGTGGTAAAGTCATGAGTAATGTTCACGTAGTCTCTTTTCAGTTCGTTTAAATAGATCTCCTGATCTGGAACTACTAGTGATTGTTCATTATTACACATATCTAATGAGTCCTTCAGAAAGTCTGGACCAGTCCACCATTTGCGATTCTGAATAAGACTTTCAGATTTTTCACCTCTTGTCAGCAGGTCTGCAGGATTCTCGGACCCTGCACAGTGAAACCACCTGGATGGGTCTGTCAGCGATTGGATCTCTTTTACACGGTTGGACACGAATGATTTCCACCTATTTGCAGACCTCTTGATCCAATAAAGGGCAATCTGCGAGTCTGTCCATAGAAACATAGAAGATGGTCCCTTGCGATCTAACACCTTCTTCACCTCACAAGTTAAACGCGCTGCTAGTAACGCACCTAAGAGTTCTAGCCGGGGTAATGACACCTTTTTCAAGGGTGCCACTCTGCTTTTTGATGTAAGCAAATTAATGGAAGATTGGGTCTTGGAATATGTTTGTAGATATGACAGCACCGTATGCCCTGGGACTGGCATCGGCAAAGGTGTGCAGTATTAATTTATATTCAGAGTCTTCAGGGAACCGTAACACATTTCTAGGAATCTTTAGTTGTGCTAATTGGGGTAACTGGGAACACAATTGTTCCCACAGCTTTGAAATATCGGGGTGGGGGGGGGGGGGGTAATTCTTCATCCCATGTTAGATTTCTACTCCATAGTTCTTGAAACAACCGTTTAAATCTTATAGTAAATGGCGATATCCCAAGGGGTCAAAAATTCTGCCTGCTACTTGCAGAACGAACCTCTTTGTATTTTTTGCCTTGCACAAAAATTCTAATAAATTATCGATTTCCATCATCAACATGTCCTGTTTAGGTTGCCACAACAGTCCTAATACCTTATGTGTTTTATTTTCCTCAAAGGACTGAGGTAAAGTACTAAACCCATTCTTCTACCACGATTCCATTACTAATTCGTTGTTCTATATCCATTTTCGGAACGTCATACAAGCTTCCTTCATAATTCTGTGTGATTGTTGTGAAATGTTCAGTGCATCTTGTACAGTGTCAGTACCGGCTATCAGATCATCCATGTAAATACAACTGTTGAGGATTTCGGTTGCTACCGGATATTCCTTTTTAAATTTACTAAGATGTTGTTTGATGGTGGCTGATAATAAAAATGGGCTTGGGTTCAAACCAAATGTTAGGCGTAAGAATCCGTACATAATAACTTTAAACTCATCACCGTTGACAGGATTGCCATCTATAAACAGGAATCTTAAAACGTCTTTGTCTTTTTTGTTGATCGAAATTTGTAAAAATGCCTCCTCTATGTCGGCCAAAACAGCAATTTTATTTAATCCAAAAAAAAATCAATAAATGGAAAATGTTCGGATTTAGGTTACTGCCTGCGTCCAAACAGTCATTTAGTGATAACTGTCCTGCTTCATGGGAACTCGCATCAAAAACAGTGCGACATTTCGTGTATGTACTAAGAAACTTAAATTTTCGGAAACCTATCGCAGCAAAGAGAGTTATGATTGAGTTGACACACGTTGTTTTAAGAAGTAGAGATAGGGATGCTATGTTGACAAAAGCTAAAACTTAAAAAACGTCAACGGTTTTTTTTATTATTATTATTATTAAAATAGTTTATGAGCTAGTTGCCTCGTGGCAGTTACCCCTGCTTACCTTATATTCATCTATTTGCATTCAGATAAGTTATTTTTATATTCCTATATTTTTTTTCTAACTTTGATTATTTCTTTCTTTCTTTCTTCAGGTGGTCAACAGGCGTTTATCGATCCAGAGCTACGAGAGTTCTTCACCTCAGCGTCGTTCTTACCACAGCTCAAGTTCGAGCATTGCCAGCGTCGGGGACGAATTGGGGCCGGGACCCAACGTTGCCGAAATGGTCCTCCACGGTTTACCGGTGAGTCATTTTTACATACAACAAAAATAAAGTGTTGTTTGATTTTACAAACAGCTTATTGCAAAATCACGACCATAGTGGCAAAAGCAGTTAATTTGTAGCATCCATCGTCAAGTGAAGTGAAGATCCTATATGTATGTATTTTTTAAGAAGCATGTGAAAATATGCTTTAACCCCTTATGCCCGGACGCGTATTTCAGAAGTGCACATTCACAGCGCGACCGGAAGAAATACTGTCCTTTGATTGGTTGAACGAATTTCGTTTCTACCAGCAAACGATTGTGTTTTGTTTAGGTTTGCGTGATAATGCGATATTGTCATGACGGTAAATAATGGGGGGTAGTTTTTTATTTCTTTTTTAAGAGAAAGGCCATTTCTCTGCAACAGACAGATAATAAACTACATTTAATATACTAAATTATTCTATCTCCATCAAGAATTTCATTTCCTGAAATCATGTTAATCTGGTACAATTATGTTTAAAAATGTTATTTAAAGTGAAAGGTTTAATGTAGAGGTTTAAATTTAAACTTAAAAAAAAATGTTCAGGATGTTATGAGATGTAATGCCGCATTGCTTATAGATGACATAAAAGCAAGCATAGAATGTAAACAACTAATTTCTGAGTGTGAGTACAAACTAAACACATAAAAAGGTTTTAAATTTTATACCTTAAACTAAAAAAAAAAAAAAAATAGCATGTTATTAGTTAAGATATTACTCAACAAATAGCAGAACTGCTAAAGAAAGTAAACTAACTAATAAAATAAGTGACATTCCATGAAAAGTAAGTAAAATTAATTTGAATAAGAACTAAAAAAAATAAAGAATTCCTTAACTTATGGTGTGAACAATACACGAGAGAATGGAAATATTTATTATTATTATTTTAAGAGAATATTTTGAGATTAAAAGCAGCATTGTTTATGTATGACATGCAATTAGCATGCAATTTTTTATATGTGGCATGTAAATAACTAATTTTTGACTACAAATTAAACACATTAAAAAATATATTAAAATATATATTTTAATTTTAAAAAACTAGTGCGCTATTAGTTATTTCTCAATAGATGGCAGAAATGCTATATGAAAGTAAACTTACTAATAAAATAAGTGACATTCAGCAAAAAGTAAGTGAAATCGATTTGAATAGAACTAAAAAAAAAAGGAATAATGCCTTAACTTATGGTGTGAAAGTCACATGATAATAAGTAATGGAAGTGCATATATATATTTTTTAAGCAAAAGCAATGTTTTTTTTAAAGAATAGATAAAGTTAAAATACTTTTAATATACTAAATAATTCTATCTTCATCAAGAATTTCATTTGTCAAAATCACATGTTACTGCAGTACAATTATGTTTAAAAAGTCATTTAAACAGATAATTTTAATTTTAAACTATTAAAAAACTGTTCTGAGATTAAAAGTAGCATTGCTTATCGGCGACATGCAATTGGCATAGAATTATTAAAGATGGCATGTAATTGCATGTAAATAACTAATTTCTGTCTATAATTAAAATGTATACCTTAATTACAAAAACTATCTTATTGTAACTATCTTTTTTGGCATGTTTTTAGATCAAATAACCGCATATTTATAGGCGGCAGAACTGCTCTGTGAAAGTAAGCAAACATTTGCCGGTAGTGACGAAATTCATTCAACCAATCAGAGGACAGTATTTCTTCCGGTCGCGCTGTGAATGTGCACTTCTGAAATACGCTGCCCGGACGGTACTTTAAAGTACCATTAAAATAACTTGTTATAAAATTAATTTAATACATCGATTAGCAGTAATACAGTTTAGAATGAGTTATAGATACTTTGCTTTATCTTCTTCCAAAAGCATTATGGGTTGCAAAAAACAAAAATATTTTTGAAAAGGATGATTTCTTTTTCATTTTCATCTTTTCAGACGTTGAAAGATTGTGGGAGAAAAGTTTCAGTTTGGAAACATTTCTATTGTAAGAACATTATATTTGTAAGTTTTCCTAATTCTATAAAATACTAAAAGTAATATTTTAAATAAGATTTGAGTAGAGTTATAAATATTGCGCAAAATCCCTATAAATTCAAATTTAATTAATTGTAATTGGCAAAATCCTTCTAAACTTTATTAAATGGTTGTGTAAATCTTCCAATGTAGTTTCAAAAGGTCACGAAAAATGCTTTAGGAGATAAAATTTTCATGAATTCATAATTTGGAACATAAAGGGTTAAGCAGAAAAGATAGACTAAAATAGATCATGATTTGATGGCTTTCAACTCCATAGTTTCTGACAGAAATGCTGCTGAAATTTAGAAGCAGCAGTGTGATGCCAATTACCAACTCGTTCTTTAGATTCCTCTCGATTATAAGAGAAAAGTAAAAATTGTATTTAAAAAAAAAAAAAAAAACTGAACTATGCACTAAATGTAAATTAAGCGTCCTTATTTCAGACAATTAATATCGAATTAAACGAAATTTAATTTCGTTTATATCCGAAGCCAATACAGTTAATATCTGTTAAACATGTAAAAAAAAGCCACTTTTAATTAGCGTAACTTTAACTGATTCTTCTTTGGTAACACATTAATGTTCTTGATAATGTAGTTTCTGATAAAAAATATTCTGACCTAAGACACTTCTGTTTTATATTAATTACTGATATCATTGACAAAATGTTTTTTTTTTTAAACTTATGTTTTTAATGATACCTACATTTTATGGCACCTGTACAGTATCGGAGGATAACTCGATCACATTTTTTTTTCAAGAAGATTTACTTTTGAATTATATTATTAATGAAAATTAGCGTGTGTGATTTTAACATTTCTTGAAAAGGATTATGAATCTAGAAAACGCTTTAATTTAGCCACATGAAGATCTATTTTTTTGAGGAAATAATTAAAAATTTTCACCTGAAGCTTCTAAATCTCATGCCTCTTGATTGGCGTACAACAGTCAACAGTGCAATTACATGATTATCTCCACACACACCAAAAAGAAGAAAAAAAGAGCAAGCTACTGTTTTTTTGTGTCTCTCTTTCTCTGTGAGTACTTCCGTGCTCCCTTAAATTTGAGAGTACTTTCGTAAAAGGCTTTCTACAAAAGTGCAATATTATAAATAAAACATCTATGTAAAACGGAAGCTTTTTAGTAAAGGTTGAAGAAGCGATTGTTTTTATAAGCTGGAGAGAATTGCGACTCATATTTATTTCTGGGAATTTTTACCGGCATTAAATTTTGAATTGTAGCTCCTACAGATAATATAAATATTATATTAACATGAAGATATAGTGACAAAGTGGAAACATGAAATATGTGTATCTTTTATCGAACTTGCCAGTCAATTTTCTTGTTTTCAAAAAAAGTGACACACCCATGCATGTGGTGTAATCTTAAGAAAAAAGTAATTCTTCAGCTCATTTCTGCGATTTATTTTTTATAATCTTGTGTGGAATGGGATTAAAATTGTTTTATTAATGGTGTAATGGTCTTCCGTATATTTGTATGCCATATTCAATAATATACCAATTCACTAATTGTTATATGTGCCTAGCGGATATTAAGAACGGAGAATAAATAATAAATGATTTTTTAATGCTTACCATTTCTGCTATTTAAAGTTTTTGCTGTTTTTAGATTTATTGTTTACGATCCCACATTTAGTGATATTTGTATTACGTTTTGACTGAATAGGTCTGAAGTAGACCCACTGCTCATTTACATTCGATACATTTAATTATCATGCTAATAGAAATACACTGTTATCCATAAATTAACGGATAAATACAAAATGCTAATTTTTTAACATAAGAGTTAATCGGTAGTGGTAAAAGAAACTGATATAAATAACAAATATAATCCATTCATAATAACACAGCGGTCGATCTGACGTAAACAAATAGGCACGCGTGTCACAATTACTGCGGTAAACACAAATCTCTACCTTCAAGGGATTATCATTTAGCGAAATCATCGAGTATGTTGCTCTATGACGAGTCACCAATTGACGTCGCTCTCGTTGTGACCGTCATTTGGAGATTCTGCTGTGTAGCCGTCATGATAGTTGCTGTATAACAAGACTTGAAATCATCTAGTGACTTGTCACAAAATAACCCTCATGGTGACTTCACAGTAATCTCCAAATGTATATTCACTGTGTGACTTCTCAGTGGAGTTATTTAATGAGGGTCACTTGAGAGTAAATAACGAGACGAATGAAGTCTGTCGCAGCTTGGTCCAACGTAGTAACTACGACACCTGTGACCATTTGTAACGTGAAGGTGACATTACGTAGATTGGCTGTGCTGTTAGCATAATGTAGTAGAACAGAATTTTTACTTTTTTTAAAGGATATAATTGGAAAAGTGTAAATTGCGCGAAATTACAGTAAAATCCTCGCAGGGGCATACTTCCATCAGTATACAGATACATTTTCGCCTTATTTACATGAAAGATTCCGCGTTTAAATGAGGCAAAGATTTCTATACTAAAGTACTGTGGAAGTATTTAGTATAGAAATATGATAATTAGGCCCTGTTTATACATTTCAGTGAGATAAATAAGAAGTATAAATTATGGGAAAACGTAAATTCTGGGTATGTAAAAGCTTTGTTATTTACCTATGTTGTTGTTTACCTATTTGCTAGACCTGAAGCTTATATCACTTACTTTTGCCTACTCACAGTTACTGTTATGTTGGAAAATTAGCATTTTGTGCATGTCCCTAGGCAGCCCTTGCAAGTTTTTTAATGAAGAAGACACTTTTAGTCTTGGAACCGGTTCTGAAATCGAAAGTATCCTTAGGAGAAGGAAAAAATAAATGCAACAAAAATAAAAATAAATGTTATCCTGTTAGGCATATCCTATGAAAAAAATCCTTTAAAATATTCAAATATAAACGAGATCTTTTGAAAAGAACTCTCCCATAGTTTTAACATTAGCTTGCGAGTGTCATCGCATAACTAGCGTAGACAATTTATGAGTACCAATATATATAAAAAAAATTTTTTTGGTGGTTAGTATATTGATAACATTATACTTTTCTTTTTGTTCTATTTAATTCGGTTTCCATATTGTGTGTGTGTGTGTGTGTATGTGTGTATATATATATAACCATTAATTAAACATTACCGACCATCATCAAAAACCGCAATATTGTGAATGAAATGACAATAAAAATGGATACCACAAACCTATAATATAGAACTGTATGTATAAAATAAAGTGCCTTATACATAACTAGCAAACCGGCTTTGCTCGCGTAATTATTAGAAGAACAATTTTTGGAATAATTAAAAAATTACAAATTAAAACACAGTTTGACTAAACTTCATTATAAAAGTGCAATAGACAGAAATGAGATTTTAATTAATAAGAAGAACTAAAACCAATTCCAAATAAATGATAATTTAGAAAGTATTTGAGACTTTTATGCTCATTTCAGTATTCATTTGAAGTTTTGAATTTTTTAGAAACCATCTTAACACATTTACATCTTAAAATTAACCATCTTGTCAAATTCCAAGCTTCTTATCTAACAGTCTACCCACCTTTCTGGTGTTAGTGCACCAACATAAAAGGGCCGAAACAGAGTTGAAATAGAATGTCTCGAAAAATGTTGAAACAGAGACTGTCACCATTAATTTGCCAACATAACCTTGAAATCGGTTGGTATTTCCTAATATTATATAGAAAACGGAATTTAGATGTTTTTAAGGCTTTCTTGTTGTTAGTACCAACCAGGTGATAGTGACACCGGCATAAAATGTAGCCCGTATAGGATCAGGGACTATCACCCTTGATTCGCAACCAATAACTTCTGTAATCAGTTTATTATATCCTGAGATTCCATAGAATGCTTTTCACTCCTTCCCTTCGCTTCAGCCCTTTTTAATTTCGAATTTATTTTTGTCTGTTCTTAGAGGGCATTTATATTTTATAAGTAACTACCGTGCTATATTTAAAGTTTTTAGCCTCTTCAGTACCGCAGAAATCGCAATTTAGAAGGTTTTTTGCACCTGCAACCCTATAAGGGTTGTGGCACCGACATAAAATATAGCTTATGTTTGAGTAGGTTCTATCACCATCAATTTGCAACCATTATGTTTGAAATCGGTTTCGTATTTCATACGATTGCATAAAAATCGTAATTTAGAATTCTTATAGAACGCTTTTTGCTCTCTTCATCCTTTTAAATTTGGAATTTTTTTTCGACAATTCTTAGAAAGCATTTGCATCTTTGAGTAATTACTATTCCAAATTTAAAATGTTAGACGCCCCCCTCTTTAACACAAAAAACGCAATTTAGAACATTGTTTGCTCCTGTAACGCCCAAATGGTAGTGACAACAACGTAAAATATAGGCTATGTTGGAGCAGAACTGTCACCATAAATTTGAAACCATTACTTCTGAAATCGGTTTATATTTCCTGAGAATGCGTAGAAATCGCTATTTAGAACGTTTTTAGAACACTTTCCGTTTATTTTCACCCCATTTAAATTTCAAATTTTTAAGGAACTCTTCTCAGAGAACATTTACATCTCATAAGTGATTACCATGCCAAATTTCAAGTTGCTAGCCCCTTCAGTATCACAAAAATCACAATTTAGAACGTTTTTTAAAATGCATCCGCAAGGTGGTAGTGACGCCGACATGAAGTAGATCCTATATTGGAACAAGGGCTATCATCATCAATTTACAACCATTACTTTTGAAATCGGTTGGGTTCTTTCTGAGATTGCGTGGAAATCGCCATTATAGAACGTTTTTTAGAACTCTTTTCGCGCATTTTTACCCCTTTTAAATTTAGAATTTTTTTAAGAAATGATCTTAGAAATCATTTGTATCTTATAAGTAACTACCATTCCAAATTTCATAATTCTAGGCCCTTCAGTAACAGAAAAATTGCATTTTCGAACGTTTTTTTCCTCCTGCACCCCCTTTGTGGGTGATGGCACGGACATAAAATGTAGCCTATGTTGGAGCAAGTGTTGTCACCATCATTTTGACACCATTATTTTTGAAATCGGTTTTGCACGTCTTGAGATTGCGTAAAAATCGTCATTTGGAACGTTTTTTAGAACTCCCTTTCGCGTATTTTCACCCCTTTTAAATTTCGAATTTTTTAAGAAATGTTCTTAGAGATCATTTATATCTAATAAGTAACTACCATGCCAAATCCCATGTATCCGGGCCCTTCAGTAACACAAAACTCGCAATTTGGAACTTTTTTTGCTCCTGCACCCCCATTAGGTGTAGTGGCACTGACATAAAATGTAGCCTATGTTGGAGCAAGGGTTGTCACCATCATTTTGACACCAATATTTTTCAAATCAGTTTGGTACTTCCTAAAATTGCGTAGAAATCACCATTTGGAACGTTTTTTAGAACGCTTTTCGCGCATTTTCACCCCTTTTTGATTTCGATTTTTTTAAGAAATGTCCTTAGAGATCATTAGTATCTTACATGTAACTACCGTTCCAAATTTCATGTTTCTAGGCCCTTCAGTAACACAAAAATCGCATTTTTAGAACGTTCTTTGCTCCTGTACCCCCTTTTGGCCAGTGGCATGGACATAAGATATAGCCTATGTTCTAAGTTGGACTAACACCATCATTTTGATACCATTACTTTTGAAATCGGTTCGGTAGTTCCAGAGCTTACCTCCTACAAATAAACAATTTTTACCTCTTTATAATATTAGTATAGAATAGATTACAAGAATTAATATAGAAGGAAAAAAGATGAATATGGATACCGAAAAAAATTGAAAAACTTATATATTGAATTACGTTTTCAAGAGTACAGAATTCAATGATATAAGCAAATCGGTTGTTTTCTGCGAGAAAAAAGCTAAAAGCTGAAATTTTTTTTTCTCCTGTACCCAAACTACCAATATGAACAAGAGAATTGTTTCAAGATGAAAACAGAACATTATCAAATGGCATAAAATGGAAAAAAAACAATACAACCCTTTAAATATCTAATTTATAGCATAAAAAAAATATTACACAACATACCGAATAAAAACCCAGTTGATTTTCAAAATAGCCACCCGCGCATGGTATCCAAAAGCATGATAAGATTAAGGTGAATACAACAGTTAACACAGAAATTAAAACCTATGGATTCAGTTAATTCGTTTAGAAATACCGTGATAAATTCAATTAATATAATATAAATAGAAAATAATTACATTATTTAAAATACCTAAAAAACACCATTAAATTGTTTAATTTCAATTTTACAATATTTCCAATATTCAGCGTTTAATACCACCTATATATATATATATACACACACACACACACTGGTCTTTTTTTCATTGGTTAAAATGTTTTAGTTAGAAATAGCTTGACAAAATATTTCAAATATTTATGAGTTCCGACATATTTATCTTTATTTATTTATTCTTTTTATGCGTTCACCTTCCTGTTAATATTAACCTTTCGTCAATTTTAAATGTTATAATTTCTTAATACTTCATTTATAAGTGATTGGATCTAATTTTTAAAAATTTATTAGTGATTAGTTAATTTAATATGTATAATGTTTGTCTTGTGATACTCAATTTATAAGTTTTATGTGAAATTGACGATGAATTGTCATATTCTATAATGGTAATATATGTAGTTAAATTTCCCCACTTTTGAATATGTAAGAATATCTCGCTTATACGGTAATGTTCAGACATGCTCTTAATTACAGATAATAAAAATAGCGATTCATTCTTGATCCTTTGTATGCGATAAGCAAATAATTCTAAGTTAATATGAGAATGTTTGCTATTTTTAAGATAATTCTAAAAATAAAGTTTGAGCGAAAGTATATAAAGATTTAAGATAACAGGTTTAGAGAAAATGGGAATGTAACATTTTATTTTTGTAATGTATTACCTACCAAAATTTGTTATTAGAAATTTGAGGAAAATATGCAGTACATTTCTTTTTTTTTTTTTTTTTTTATAAAACAGAGAAAAGAAATTCCCGTCATATTTTATGAAAAAGAAAAAATTGCGCTTATTTCAGTCGCTTTGTGAAAGATAACCATAGTATCACTATTTCAAACAAACATCTAATCTGTACCAACACGACAAATATAGTCGAATCTCGGCATTTCAAATCTTAAAAAATAAGAAAAAAAAATCGAGGTAGTTTTCGAGATACGAAGAATTAAAAATAAAATTTAGTCTTATAATGCACATTAAGATAAAGTAACAAACGTATAATAAAAATATGATATGAAGTTTAATTTGTAAAATAGTCAATCTAAAAATACAAGATTTATTTTCTTATTCTTATTATAGACAAATAAAAAGAAAAATAATATGTGCATTACAACACACGTGTAGCAAAAAACAGTACGATACGTTGGTGAAATTTGGCATTTGTTTAAATCTCTTTGGGTATTTGTTTTTTTTTTCTTTCTGTAAAACTGTAGTAAATGGGGAAATGTGGGTTACTAACGTTTTCAATAGACTATAAAAGAAATACGTGGCGATGTGCAAACAACTATATTTTTTTACTTATTTCCCATCCCCACATTTTTTCCTATTTGAGAAGATGCGCCGTAATTCTTATTATTCTGTATCATTTGATGGGGCATTTGTTTCTTATGATTTCGCCTTTTTTATTATAGTTCCGCATTGTTTGAAGAATTATCCTTGTCCTAAAAATCCTCGGATGAAATCACAAAATTATTTTAGCAATTTGTTATGGCTTGTTAGAATTCAACAACTTACCCTGTTAGATTTTTTTACTTCATTATTTTTTCGTGACTTTTCCGATGCCATTTTTTTCAAATAAAGGGGGGAGGGGTGAATCAAACCAAATAAACTTCTATAACTATTCTAATTTCCACTGTTTATTCCTGTTTCTCTGACAGAAAAATTATAATTTTGAGTTAGCAACAATTTCAAAGAAACTATTTCGAGATAGTTATGGAAAAAAAATATCAATTTAATCTTGAAATTACAGGGTATCTAAATTAAGATCTTAGTTTCGACTATATTTGAATAAGGATAGTATATAAGCACACCCCCATTATGTATAAATTAAAGTTTTTATTTAAAGTTAAATTTTGAATTAAATTGTATTCTTCTTTTTAAAAATAATATAAAACAGTGTTATTTTAATTTTATATTAATCCTACCAAATAACATCGAATCTTGTTTCTTCGTATATCGCAATATTTTAAATCTATTATTCCAGTGGTATTCTTGCACCTTTTGATTTAAAAAATAATAAAAGAATTTGAATAACAAAGAAATTTACTAAATCGCATGTGTCAGATTATTTCTGCTATACATATTGAGAAACGTATCTAAAAATGTTCAATCCATCTCTTCAATTACTTCATTAAACCTATTATAATCCTTCCCATTAGCTAAACTCAAAAGAAAATCCTTATAAATCATTTGAATGGAAGATTATTGTAATTTCTGTCATGAAGTGACGTCAGCCTACTAAATCTTTCTAACCTTCCCCCAGTATTGTCATCTGCCGTTTTCCTACCCAGTTAATACTCTCTTAATAGACGATCTCTGAAAACCCGTTGCAAACGTTTAATCTAACTTTCCACAATCTAAATTCGTCCTAGGTTTAATAATGTTGTCGAGGGACGAGTGCATTATGCATTTTCAAATCGATATACGTATTTCCAAGACTTCCCTCCTAATGTCCTGAATCGAAGCATTTATAACGAAGGCTTTTAATATCGTGAAAACGAATCTGTTTGAGCCTTATGTGAGGAGTGAATGATTGAAATACTTTCTTAATTGCTTTTCCTTGAACATAGAAAGAAAACTTATTAAACCCAGAAAAGAAAAAAATAATAGAGGTGTTCGTGAAGTAAACTCAACTATTTCCTTATTTGCGTATTGATTTAAACTAGGGATGCACAACCTGTGGCCCGCGGGCCAAAAGTGGCCGGCGATGAGTTAACGTGTGGCCTGCGAATATCGTCAATTTATAACTGGAAAAAATTGCAATTTTTGTCCTTAGGTAGCAGGAAAAATCGCGAATTTCGTCGATTTGCCACGGGAAAAATGTAAAATTTCGTCAGTCGGTTAAGAATCGCGAATTTCGTTGATCGACTGCTGAAAAATAGCGAATTTTGTCGATGAGACTGGGAAAAATCGCAAATTTGCTTGATCGAACATAAAAATTCGCGTATTTTCCGCGCCTGGTGAAAGGCGCGGAAAAAACTCAAATTTCGTTGATCAAGCTCGGTGAAACCGCGCATTTTGTCGATGAGGCGCGAAAAAATTGCAAATTTCGCTGATCGGGAACGGAAAAATAGCGAGTTTTGTTGGTGAGGCTCGGGAAAATCGCGATTTCGTTAATCGAACACAAAAAATCGCAAATTTTGTTGATCAGGCGCGGAAAAATCGCAAATTTCGCTGACCAAGAACGGACAAATCGCGATATTGTCGATGAGCGTGGAAAAAACTGCAAATTTTGCGATCGGACACAGAAAAATCGCGTGGTTTGCAGATCGAGCTCTGAAAAATCGCGTATATCGTTGGTCAGGCACGGAAAAATCGTGAATTTTGTCGATCAGGCGTGTAAAAATCGCAAATTACGTTGATCGGTCTCGAAAAAATCGTAAGTTTCGTCAGTCGCACGAAAAATTCGCGAATTTCGTCAATTTTCAGCGGGAGAAAATTGCTAAATTTGCCAGTTAAGAAACACGAATTTCGTAGATCGAGTGCTGAAAAATCGCGAATTTGTCGATTAGGAGTGGGAAAATATCAAATTTCGTTGATCGGCTGGGAAACAATCGCGTGTTTCGTCTGTTTATAGGGGAAAATTGCAAATTTCGTCAGAGTCGGTTAAGAATAGCTAATTTCGTTAATCGGGCGCGTAAAAACTTGTAAATTTCATCGATCAGGCGCGGAAAAATCGCAAGTCTTGTTGATCGGGCTCCGAAAAATCGTGAATTTCGTTGGTCGTGAAAGAAAAAATCGCGAATTTTTTCGATCAGGCGCGGAAAAATCGTAAAATAAGTTGATCGGCTGCGGAAAAATCGCGAGTTTCGTCAGTTTATCGCAAGAAAATAATCGCGAATTTCGCCAATTTGCCGCTGGAAGAATTTGAAAATTCGTCAGAGTCAGTTAAGAATTGTTGATTTCTTTGATCGGACGCGGAAAAATCGTGAATTTCGACGATCGGGCACGGAAAAATCGCTAGTCTTGTTGATCAGGGGCGCAAATTTTGTCGATCGAGTGCATAAAAAACAGCGAGTTTTGTCGATTGTCCTCCGAATAATCGTAAATTTCGTGAGTCGGGCTCGAAAAAATTGTGAATTTCGTCCATCAGGCGCGGAAAAATAGCGAATTTCGTCGATTCGGTGCGCAAAATTCACGAATTTTGTCGATCAGGCGCCAAAAAGTTGCAAATTTCGTTGAATGGGCGCGGAAAAATCGCGAATTTCGTTGATCAGGCGCGCAAAAATCGCAAATTCCGTTGATCAGGCGCGTAAAAATGGCAAAATCGTTGATCGCCCCCACTCCTCCCCCCCCCCCTTCGTTTATAAAGTTCAGACTTTTTTCAGCATGAGACACCTTCATGCCTATGTTTGTTTGTTAGCCTTTTAATAAAACAAAATATACTCCTTGCTATATCTCTGTTATATATATATATATATATATATATATATATATATATATATATATATATATATATATATATATATATATATATATATATATATATATATATATACAAACGTAAACTGTTTATGTGTCCTTGCTAACTGAGTTGGATATATTGACTGGTAGTGTAACCTAGAGCGATAAATCTCCCCCCTTCCTTCTGAAACCATACATTTGATTATAGGCCACAGATCATTCCCCCACCCCCGAAATAGAATTCTCTCCGTGTTATTGATGTGGCCCTCGACAACCCAGAATTTTTTGTAAGTGACCCTTCTCTTAAAAAGGTTGTGCACCACTAATTTAAACGAACGTGGGGTTATTCTTTCTATAGCATAAAACAATAAAGTATTACTCAAATAAATTAATAATAATAAAAATTCTCCGCTCCACAAGGTGAATCTTTGCCACTTCACGGAGTCATTTTTACATCGCCCTCTGAATAGGCCTGAGCGTTGACACAAAAATGGCGGCTGTCGTAGGCCGATTTTTTTTAAGTGTTTGTGCTGTCCTCCGAATTTAGACACCAATATTTTTCCAAAAGTTATCGTTGACTTATTTAAGGGGGTCCGGGGCTCAAAATTCTATTTCTTTTATTTGTAGAGATTTTGTTATATGTTTTAATATAATAATCTTGCATGTAAAAAAAAAAATCTAAAAAATTTAAATTTTGATATAACTCTGTGGAAGTACTTAGTCGATTTACAAAACTTTTACACTTTTGTGTACATTAATACTTTTTAAATCCGAATGATTATTATCAAAGTTCGTCCTGGGTTTGATGTTGAGGGGAGGGTGCATTAAGCATTTTCGAATCGATATCCGAATTTCCAGAACTTCCCAAGGCTTGTATCGAAACATTATAATAATAATAATCAAGGCTTTTAAATATGGAGAAAACTAACCTGTTTGAGGTGTGAATGATTGAAATGCTTTGTTTCATTTCCTTGATCACAAAAGAAAGTTATTAAGTCTAGAAAGGAAAACAGAAAAAAAAAAAATAGCTGTTTACGAATTTCACTCAAGTATTTCATTATATGCATGATATTTTAGATCAAAAAGTTCCCAAAGTTTTAAACTGTTGTAACACTGAATCGAAATTCATATTTTGCCATACTACTAGATAACAAATAACACGCTAACATTTAAAAAAGAACATGAATATGTTTCTACTTAGCTTATCTTTGTTATACATTCAGATTAGAAGTAGTATCACGTTTATGTATTAATAGTATATGCAATATCATATTAGATTTTTTTTTAGAGATAGGGGTGGGGTGACAATTCTTGTGACTTATTGGCATACACTAAATTATCCTTTGTTCGCCTAATTATCAGCTCCTCGATTTTAACCTATTCCTTCATTCCCTGCTGCAATAACTTTTTATTAAAATGTTTGCTTCATACTAATATTTCATGATAAATAGACCTTACTATTACTATTGGCAAAACTGCAAGGGGGGGGGGGCGGACCTGTATTAGTTTAAAAATTACAAAACGGTGCAAAGATACACCATCAACTCATCAGCATTATCAGAATTTAGACTTAATCAGATATGAGTTGCATGAATCTTTTTTTCTAAAATGAAAAGAAATAGACTTTCAAATTTTATTTATGAAATATTTCCAAGCACTATTTTGTACATTCAGTTGCCATTTTTGTACATACAGTTGCCATTTTTTATGTAAAAAAATTACTGTTGACAATCGAAGTCTAATTAATTAAAACAAACATTTTAGTTTTCTTAGGCATGTTGTTGATCTAAGCATTTATTTAAAAAAGATAAAATGCTTAAAAAATGGTACGTTTTTGCACCAGCAGGGAGCGTGTTAATGGTGATCTTTTGACCCAAAGTTCTAATATGGGATTTTCTTGAAACTAACCCTTCAAACATATGTTGAAAGCGTCTCCACTGTTTATTTATATCAATAATCAAATCAAGTTGTATTTTTATTATTGCACTTAGATTTATAAAACTTACAAAGAGTGAAAATGATTGTATCATTCCGCTTTCTAGTTATCCTTTTTGAAAGAAATTAATATATATATATATCCGATTCCCGGGCCGGCCAAGCCCATGTCTTGCATCTGAGCCTGGGCAATCAATCAAAAGCTAATCAACCAATTAATGTTCCTCCCAATTTTACAACTGTGCCCTCTGCTGGAAAATATGTTAAACCCCAAGATATTAGCTAAAACCCGCGCCAAAAACGACAGATCTTGCCATTTTGAGATGCCGGCAAAACTTATGTCAATGTAGCTCCTAAAGTCAACGACATAAGTGGCTCGAGAGACCCCCGGCCGAACTCGCGAATTAGACTGTAAGATGAGTGGCTAAATAAATGAGTTCGGTCCATCAAGCGGTTCCCGAGTCCCAGATATTTATTCCACTAGTTCTGTCAACTCCTAGATGTCCTTACATATTAAAGACGGCTGTACGGACACCATGCCGGAAAATGAACGGCCCGCGACTTCCTCTATAGGTTAAGGAACGCTCCCGAAATCGTTACATATATAGTTTTAATTTTATTATGGACAGAGAAAGGTATAGCATGGAGTACCCGCAATCCCCTATTTAACTCATTCAGAAAACTTATATATCTGCGAAATATGTCAGTCAGGAAAGCCAATTCTTTTTAATCTGAGATAGGCTCGCACTGTAAATTAATTAAAATACTGTGCTATTTTCGATTTTACTATAATTTCTTCAGTATGTCTCTTTTTAATTTTTAAATATGTTTAATTATCCAATTGTGGCTGATTTGTCAGTAATACTTTTTAAAATCATCACTTCTCATAATCTTAATTTGACCGTGTTTTTATGATGATATCAGGTGAGAAGGGAAGAAAGAGCGAGTTGTGCATTATGCGTTTTCAATCGATATCTTAATTTCGAAGACTTCCCTTCCAATGTACTGAATCGGAGCTTCCATACCAAGGCTTTTAATATTGAGAAAACGAATCTATTTTGAGCCGTATGCGAGAAGTATATGATTGAAATACTTTCTTAATTGCTTTTCCCTGATTTCGGAAGAAAAGTTATTAAATTCAGAAAAGAAAACTGAAATGTTTAGGGATTCGCAAAGTAAACGCAACTATTTCCTTATTTGTGTATTAATTTATGCGAACGCGGTAGTTCTTATTGCGGCATAATAAATTAAAAACAAATACTACTAGTAACTGTAGAATGTCTTTACTCGCATTTTCATTTTTCAATTATGTTTAACTGCAAAATTTCCTGCCTATTGGTTTATTAAATATTATTAACGCATTTTTTAAATCTAAATAGTCACATTTTATTTAAAACACTCCTGATTTTGATACTGTTGAATGTGTAAATGGGTGCACTATGTATTTTCGAATTGATTTCCGAATTCACAAAATTTTCTTTTTTACATTTTGGATTGGAGCATTCATACTAAGGTTCTTAATATCCAAAAACTTAATCTGAGCCGAGTGTGAAGAATAAATAATTGAATGTTCTATGAATTTCTTTTCTTGTTGATAAAAACAACTGTTGATTGTTGAGCAATAAACATATACAGTGAAACTTCCGTTTAATGAAGTCTCGCTGTTACACTTAAACACTTCGTTATGAAGAAAATTCGTTAAATAGAAATAAACTCAAATTTATGAAATTTATATAATAAAATACACATACATAAAATGAAAAATACACATAAAATGCAGACGTTGGAAAAATGTATTTTAATTGGGCTATAGCATTTCTCTTATGCAATGCAGACATATGAGAAAAAATTAATTAGAATGTCTAAAAAAACACATAATAAAGAAGATGTAAACAAAAACTGAAGCGTAGGGTATTTTTCTCTTTAAATCATTTGGAAAAATGGTTATTGTCTCGGTCAGGGTAGGAAATCAAAAACATATCTGAAGCGTTTTATTAGTTGAATCCCGCATTTTATTCGTTTTCTGATTGGTCTATACAGTAATCTGTATTTTCCCTTTTCTTTCAACAGAGATGGATACTCATGTTGCCACTATGACAAAAAAGTAATAAAAACTACAAAAAAAAAATTAATAACTCAGAAACAAATTGAGTTACAGCTTTCAAATAAATTGCATTTAAAAGTACATTGTTTTTCCTTATACGACGGTGTAAAAGGTAATATTGTGATGTTTAGAAGTTTTAGAACGAAATTTCATTTAAAATTGGTCCAGGAATATTAATGTTTAATCCATGGCGTACTTAATGAATGACCAGCTCCGTAGAAGTTTAAAAATTTACAGTACCGAAAAATGCAATCCATGGCGTACGTAATGTGTGATCAACTCCGTGCATTTTTTTATGTCTTAAATTTTAGTCTTTGAAAAAATCATTTTCCAAATGGTCGTTGTAACTTGTTAAATTGCATTTTTTCTTATATATATATATATATATATATATATATATATATATATATATATATATATATATATATATATATATATATTTGGCCTTAGTATTCCAAATCCTTAACCAAAAAATTCTGTAATATTACTTTGTACAGGTCCCTTATAAAAAAAAATACACTGTTGTTCATAAAACTTTTCACGCTTTTGTAAGTATCCGAACTATACATCTGTAACATTTTCGTTATGAGATTCATTTTTTTTAGGAATTAAAAAACGTTTAAGATGTTCAATTTTGAAATTAAATTATATTTATCGAAATAATAAGATTAATTTAGCTTTTATCTAAAAAAATTACTGTTGACAATCGAAGACTAATTAGTTAAAACAAACATTTTAGTTTTCTTAGGCATGTTGTTAATCTAAGCATTTATTTAAAAAAAAAAAAAAAAAAAAAAAAAAAAAAACTTAAAAAATGGTACGTTTTCGCACCAGCAGGGAGCGTGTTAATGGTGATCTTTTAACCAAAGTTCTAATATTGAATTTTCTTGAAACTAACCCTTCAAACATATGTTGAAAGCATCTCCACTGTTTATTTATCTCAATAATCAAATCAGGTTATATTTTTATTATTGCACTTTGATTTAAAGGTGATTTAATATTGGAAATGTTACAATGTAACAATTTTTATTTTAGCTAATGTTTTATTTAATTATACTTTTGCATCACTTTTCTTCTTTTTACTTAAATTGATAAGCTAGCTTTTTTTCCCTTAAATTTATTTATAGCTCAAAAAAAAAGGTGGGGAGGGGGTCTGTAATTGTAGTCCTTGTATTTTGTCGTTTGATTTATTTTTTATTCTTTAATTTTTTTTAGTCATTGAAATTGTCAGAGGAAAATTTAAAATATGTATTACAATTTATGTGTTTTCAGCTGAAGTTTCTCCTTCTTAGAAATACAGCTTGATTCTTTTTTATAATTGAGAGCTGTATTGGAATATCTATCATTTTTTAATAGACCACTTTCTAATCGGTTATTTTAAAATTTTATACACCTTTTTATATTTTATAATTTTTTATCTTTTATGCTTACAACGAATCTTTTAGAAATGTGTACTTAAGTTCAGCTTTGATTCTTTTCGTAGAAATTAAATTTCTTGTTGCACAAAATAATTCATAAATAATATTTTTGGCATGATATAAGAAATTTTAAATAGCGTTTTATTATTATTTATGGGTTATCAAGTGCTACTGACCGACAGGCTTTTTATCATACTAATAATGCTCTGATTATTAACCCCTTAAGGGAGCTGGCCACTTAGTTTCGGAATTCTCCTCCATAATGTTAAGTCTATGGACTTTTGATGCATTCGTATATTTAAAATACCTTCTCGGGAAATTAATATTTTTAACATCTTTTTACTGTGCACTCTTCTCAAAGGATGTCTCTTTTTTTCTTAGTTTTCAAAATATTTCTAAAATCTATGCTGAAATTAATATTTTATGTGTTAAAAGCGGGCGAACTGTGAGTAAGATTTTAATACTTCCTATAAAATCAAGTCTGTACTTTAGAAATATTTTGAGAACTAAGAAAAAGAGATATATCTTTTAGGAAGTGTACACAAGAAATAGAAGTTAAAATTTTTAATTTTCCGAGGAGATATTTTAATTATACGAATGCATCAAATGCCCATAGACGTCACATTAGTGAGGGGGAAATCGGAAGTCGAGTGATCAGCCCTCTTAACCTACGATTTACGTTTCAACAGCCTGGGTCCAAAACGTAAAGAAGATCGCACAACCTTCAAGCCAATCACGGTTCGGCAAATCGGTCCTAATTTGTACCTAACGCACACGACTTACGGAATGTAAATACATGTGGAATATTTAATAAGTAGTTACAACCTGGTGTAATAATTGTGTAGATATACTACAAAACGTTTATTACTTAGCCCGTTGACTCGATCATTGTACCAGGGGCCATTCCCTAATATTTACATTTTGCCCGACCGATGTACTACGGGCCAGACCCGTGATAATCAGTTTTGACCCGAATACAAGACCACGTGTCTCACACGTAGTTGTTGGTTAAGGGGTTAATGGCAAGAGTATTATTTTTGTTTTTATCCTATCTAATATTAAATATAACGTCTGAAAATTCATAAAAAGGAAATGGAAATTACTATTTTTTAAAAGGAAAATAACCGATCATATATAATAATTGAAACGATCAAAGTAGGAATTCCACCTTTTTAGGTGCGTTCGTAATTATATAAACATGTAACACCTATAGTAATGTTGAATTTAGAAAAAAAGGGCCGCCGGGCGCGTATTTTACAAAAAGGGAACACTATTCTAAAAAAGGGGGTAAATTTTTTCAAAAAAGGAAAGCACTATTCTAAAAAAAGGGGACTTTTTTCTTTTTTTCAAAAAGACGTACTTTCTTGTACCTTTTTCACAAAAAATATAATATTTTGAACAGGTGTGTTTAGAGTCCCTAGAATTTACGATATTTTCCCGGATCAATTGAATTGCCACGGTGCGCATAAGAAGTTTTAAAAAGGGCAGTCGGGTGCATTGGAAGGATTTAAAAGAGCCGCCGGGCGCTGCGCCCTGCTAAAGCGGCTTAGAGTCGACACTATATAGTCTTTGTCTGGTCCGTCTGTCTGTCCGCATATAACAGCGCAAAAATTACCCAACCGAATGTTTTGATATTTAACATATATAATCATTGCAGAATTTCGTCGAGTCATTTCAAATTTTATGAAAATCTAATCAAAACTTAAAAAATATTAATAAAAGTTTTCTTCATTATGTTAAATCATATCATACGTAATTAATTCAAGGATATCCCATGATAGGTAATGATTCTAAGTTGCCATGGTGACTACGTCCAATGTAAGATGGAGTCGTATTATTTCCGTATTACTGAATTTAATATATATAATCGTAATAAATTTTGTATCCATGCATTTTTGAATAGAGTGCAACAGCTATATAACCAGATCTGAATGCTTATAAAATTAGTTATAGTACGAACGCACCTCATTTGCCACGTTTGACGTACAATTTCCGACTTGTTTAAAAGAAATTTTGGATATTCTCTGAATTGATGCAAAATTACAAGTAGAATATTGGATATAAAATACGCGTGTGTGTGTGGGAGGGGGGGGGGGTCTAGAAAGTTTAATAATCGTGTATTTTGTCTACTCAAACCCTTGGATTTTGTTTCTGAATTGCTGTGTGAAAGAGCCATAAATCAAGCTTATGTTATAAGCATCTGAAAGTCAAGTAAATGAAGATTTTAAGTGTCTTTACAGAGATTTTTTTTAAAGGACTTTAAAAGGGAAAGGAAGTTCACGCAAGATTCTTTTTGGAATAAAGTACTTTTTCCTATTTATACAACATGTTTGGATAAAAGATCAATTTTACGTGCATATGTAGCATGAATATATATATATATATATTGTAAGAAATGGAAAAATCTTAAAACAACCAAACTATCCAGAATAATATTTGTTTTTTAAAAATTAATCATTGTACTTCACATAAGTTCATCAGATATATTCGGATGCATGCTTTTAGCAAACTGATATATTCGGATACATGAATGAACCTATGCATTTATTAGGTGCGTTCGTAATTATATAAATACGTAGCACCTATAGTCGTCGTTCAGTCCGTCCGTCTGTCCGCCCGTCTGTCCGTCTGTCCGTCCGTCTGTCCGCATATAACAGAGCAAAAACTACCCAACCGAATGGTCTGAAATTTGAAATATAAGATTGTTCCAAAATTTTGTCGAGCCATTTCAAATTTTATGAAAATCGGATGTATAGTTTAATTACAGGGACAGTCAAAAGTTTTTCTTTACATTACGGCCAATGGTAAAAATTATTGCAAGTGCATTTTAATGATGTTACAGCCTTCCGAATGGTCTGAAATTTTAAATATATAATTGTTGCAAAATTTTGTCGAGCCATTTCAAATTTTAGGAAAATCAGATGTATAGTTTAATTACAGGGACAGTCAAAAGTTTTTCTTTACATTATGGCCAATGGGAAAAATTATTGCATGTGCATTTTAATGATGTTACAGCCTTCCAAATGGTCTGAAATTTTAAATATATAATTGTTACAAAATTTTGTCGAGCCATTTCAAATTTTAGGAAAATCGGATGTATAGTTTAATTACAGGGGCAGTCAAAAGTGTTCGGGGAATGGGAAAAAAATATTGGGAGTGCATTTTAATGATGTTAAGGAATATGCACTTTATGAAGTGCAAAAAATTATACATTCAGTACAATATGGGGTGCAAAAAATAATTATAAAACTTGTTATAGTACGAACGCACCTCATTTGCCACGTTTGACGAGCAATTTCCAACTTGTTGTTAGTTTAATTTTGTTTTCATACTTTTAAATAGCCACTACAGCGTAGCAATTCGGAGATTTACACCAAGATGTAATCAGCGTCTATATATGTCGCTAACATAATATGAAATTTGATGAAATTCTGTGCATTAGTTCTTGCGATATAGCTTTCGCAGAAACTGTGAAAAATGCTGTACAACAGCACCACTTTTTGGGCAATGTACACCAAAACCTAATCAGCACAAATTTATGTCAGCGTCTAACAGAATCTGAAGTTTGATTAACTGATGTGCATTAGTTCTTGAGATAGAGCGCCCACAAAATTTGTGTCGCACACACACAGGCTGGCTCGCTGACAGACATTCTCTGAAAACATTCAAATCGTGTTCGGGGCCTTCTAAAACGTGTAAATCCGTCGAAAACTGGAATTCGAAAATTTTCACAAATCCAATACTTTCTTCTTGTAAAGATAAGAAAGTAAAAGCATTCGATTTTCTTTCCATCTGTCATCATAAAAAAAGTTAAGGGGGGAAAAGAAAAAACACTATTTTTATTTCATAAATTAATAAATCTTATGCTTGCTTCTTTTCATTTTCTTTTTTTAACTGTTAGCTTCAGAATCGATTTAAGCTTAGTTTTAATTAAGTTCTTTTCTTTCAACTGAAGAGGACACTTTATGACAGCGAAAGTTAAAACTCGTTGCATTCTGTAACGAAGCAAAAGAAACGAAGAGAAATGGAGAAAAGGATTTCCTTGGTTTGTTTCATATTTTCATGTTTTATTTTCTTATATCCATGTTTTTTATTATTATTATTTTTCTGTGTTCCAAATAATTTTCTTTCCTTGTGGCTAAATTCCTTTTCACACGCTGTTCAACACCTTCCCGAAGTTTCTTTCTTGCTTTTTTTTTATGCTTAGTTTAGTAATTTGATCAAACGAAAAACAACAGCAGCAGAAATTAATAAATTAAATAGTTTATTTCTAATATTAACTTTTATTTTAAATGCTTATTCTTTTTTACACTAGATTTACTAGCATTGATTGTATGCCCACTTTTAATTTTATGCACATACGTGAAATTAGAAAGCCATCGGGGAATGTGTCATGCATTTTCTAAATTCTTTACTTAGCTGTCATCTCCTTTTTAAACCATGAAGTTCCGTTTCACTATTCTGGAAGTTTTGGAAAGTGTTTCATAATCTATCCTTGGCGCATGATTTTTCTTTTTTGCTTTAACTGTTAGCTTCAGATTTGGCTTAAGCTTAGTTTTTAATTGCCTTTCTTTCAAATGATGAAAATGTTTTCTGACAGTGAAAGTTAAATATCGTAGCATTCTATAACGAAGATAAAAGGATTTCGTTGAAAGTTTTTTTTATACTCAGTTATTTCATAGTCTTCTTTCCATGTTTTTTATTACTATTTTTTTCCCTTCCCTGTAGCTAAATTCCCCTTCACACGCTGTTCGACGTTTTTCTAAAGTTTTTTTTTTTTTTTTTCCTTGCTTGAGTTCGCGATTTGATCAAACAAACAAAAAAAAAAAAGGGCAGCAGAAATTCCATTTTCTAATATTAAAAGAGCTTTTTTTTCCGATAGTTTTTGCTGTAAACTATGTTTTATACATTTACCGCTTGCCGGCACATGTTTTACGATACTCTTATCTCCATTTTATTGAGAAAACAATGATTCTCTTTACGTTTTTCTCGCAGCTATTACAATATATCCTGCATGCTTTTTACGTATGACATAAATTCATTTGATGTGTCGCTATACTCAAAAATTTGCAAGCATTGTGTTACATCTATTTATTTTGAAGAGAGGGTATAGTTTAGTGCCAAAAGGGTAACTTTTCTTCGTTTTGAGATAATGGACATTTTTTTATCCATTGGCTGTCAATTTAAAATTTAAAATTCTCTTTTGAATAACAAGTAAAATTAGAAAATCTAAAATTTTTAAATGAACAGCAGGGATTTTAGCTTTGATGTCTGGTATTTCAATAATGAATTTTCATATTTACACTTTTCTAACCTTAAACTACAGCGTCTAAGAATACCTAGTGTGGAAATATGCTATCCAAACAGTGCTAAAAATTTGTATCCCTTAAATGTGCGACGATACTGCTAAAATCCCAAGTGTCGACCGCAGTGACATCTGCGGGATTTTCGTATTACATTGTATAGACTAGCAATATCTTGCAGTTGTAGAAAATATCCTGCATATGTCGCTGCGATCTGCATATTTCAGCAGCATCGTTGCACATTTAAGAGATACAATATTTTAGCACTTTTTTAAGTATTACAAGGATAGCCAATTTCCACATTAGATATTCTAGGCGCTATAGTTAAACTGTTGAAATACAGATATGTACTGAAAAGTAAGTTGGAACGGACGGTACTGTTAGCAGCATTTTTTAAAATTACTTAAGGTTGGTTGGTTGTATTTATGTCGGCCAATTATCATCACGTGGGATATAGGCCCAAAGGGGGGGGGGGGTGCTTTCCGTGGAGGGCTCTCTAAGGGAACCTAATCCGTATTAACGCTTGAAGAACCAAGGTTCGAAGAAAACCACGAAAACTCCGAACGATTAGGCCGACGGGCGCGATTGGGATCGAACCCAGCACCTCCCGTCTACCAGTTTCGAGAGCAGAACCTCTCGGTCACTGGTTGGGAAATTACTTAGGGGACAGTACACATAAAAAATCAAATATTTCATTTGTCAATGGATTCATTTGAAAATTTTAAGACTTTTTAATGGCAAGCTCAAACAGTTATATTCAAAATTTGGTGTTAAAAATTTAAACAGTGAATAATTAAAAAATTTATTATTTTAAAATAAACAAATTAAAAAAATCAAAAAACCCGACTGCGTAAAAAGCGAACTAATTATTTCTCATCAATGTGAAACTGTTTTTCATTTTCAATTCCTACTATTAGCTCACACTCTCCCTATATATATCTTGTTCAAATTTTCAATCGTTAATAAAACACTTATTATTCATCCAATCAAGCTCAAATATTTTTTTTTAAACTTGTAGTGGATGACGCTTGATGTTAACCCAGTTTATTTCAAATATTAATTCATTAATTAAATTAAATTAATTAATTTTCAATAATAGAGAGAGCCCTCTTCTTGATCAAGGCATTTTAAGCGCCACTCAAGAGAAAAGAAGAATGGGAGAAAAAAAATTTCTCTTATTGACCTAAGTAGGAATTGACTTCAAATATTTTCTTTTATATTACTTGTTTATATTACTTACTTATTTTTTTTTATTTACTTGTATTGATGACTTTTAAGTTCTGTTTAGTTGCTAGTTCCTATCTATAAACACTGTTTTGGTGAGGCCTATAGATGTCTATGATGGTTAGAGTTGCAGTAAAGCTAGAGATCCTACCTACACAACTTCCAGGTTGTATAATATTTTAACGGAGCTTCTGACTGTAAAACAGTCAATGAAACATAGTCATCATTTTGAAAGACCTATCCAATGATATGCCACTCAATAGGGTGCGTTTTTTTTTCTTTTTCGTCTCTACAGCCATTTTGTATTTTACGGTCGCCATTTTGAATTTATAAAAACAAAACTTAGCCTATAACCATCGGGCCGTTAAGACGAATTGATAGAAACCTCATTCATTAAAATCCATCCAGCCGTTGGGACGTTTCGAGGGTATAAAGAAATCCACATACACAGATTCGCGTGAAGCACATAACCCTTCTTTTCAGTCGGGTAATAATGAATAATTGTCCTATTTCAAAATGTCCCATGCGCATTTTTTTTTTCAAAAAATATGGCTATTTATTTATGAGATACATATTATATACATATTACAATGGAAGTTGGTATGAATTGAAAAATTCGTTGAATGTATAAGTAGAAAAAAAATACATTTTTATAATTATGCATTGTTTTCCTAAAAAAGTAGCTATATATTTTATATGCATATAAATTTCAACGCTAAAATACCCCTGAAATGCAACTTTTTATGCTAACATTTATTTAGTGTTGTATAGAGAATATGCAGTATAAATTTCAAAAGAATATGATAATTAGGAATGTGCACGGAACGTCTCAAAACTTAGAAATATGCGAAATTTTCAATTTTGAGAAATCGGCATTTTAAATTTAAAAAAAAAAAAAAAAAAAAAAAAAAAAACTACATAAATATATACAGTTTTTACAAATATAAAAATTATATCTCTGCGAAGACACGACAGAATTGAAAAATCTTTTTTCTTCAGATAAATTTGAGCACTTATTTTCATACTTATCCAAATAAAAAAAAAAAAAAAAAAAAAAAATTACATTTTAGTCGATTTTCGTGATTTTGGAAGTGTACTATCCCCTTAACGTATTCTGCACACGTATTGCAGTTTGTTTTCTAAACATTTATTCCTACATTCATTTTAATGACTTTTTAAAAAAATTAAGAAATCTTCTGATGAAAGAAATAGATATTTACCAGCTTGCCAACAGATCTGGAATTAACAGAATCCTGAATACTGCATTTTGAATTGGAGTGCTTATCAATTAGCTTACGAAAATTCTAATTTTATGATCATTTACTGATACTGAGTTTACATGATAAGAAACAAGAGGGGGTCATGGGGTGGAGGTTCAATTAGTTTTGAATATTTTTCTGTAAACAGCTTTCTGCATTATTATTATTATTATTTTGATTTTGTTATTCTGTTTATCCTTAAAGTCTTGCTCCTTTCAGCTAAATTATTTAAAGGGGAGATCACCTTAAAACTTTTAAAACAGTAAACAGTAAAAAAAAAAAGTCCAATATTAAAGAATAACATGTTACTAACTTATATATAACCATTAAATAAACATTACCGACTACCAACAAAAAATGTGAAATTATGAATAAAATGTCATTAACAAATACAGTTCTCCACAACGCACTTAACATTGATTCCAAAATCATAGTAAAAAACAGCAGAAATAGAATAACAGAAATGGATTGATGGAAATTTGTAGAACTTACAGAATCATCGGGTCCCAAATGCCTTAAGTTCCACCAATAAAATGTGTGGTTTCATCTTCATATTAGCCATAAATTAGCAAAAGAATATGAATTTGGGACTACCACACACATAAAACCGAGAAATAAACCATTGAACACCAATTAAGTTCAAAATGAAACAAGATTAAAACGGATAGAGGAAAAATAAAAAACAAATTACCAAATTAAACTCCATACTGTCATAGCATTAGGTATAACAAATACACTCATTATGCATTTTATTCTCATTTAAGATAGCATACTATTAGAAAGTAATATATTGTCCTGAGTTGACTAAAATTTAAATAAAAGTTAACCGTTAACTTTATTAAATATTAATGAATATGAATAAATTTAATAGGAATTTATAAATATAACTACACCATTATACATATAAAAGTATCGAATCAACATTCGTTATAAAATGTATATTAGCAACGTAGTTATAAATCAAATGCCCCATTTTTGTTTTAACCATTGCGTATTATCCAGACAACGCCACCCTCCTCCGCACTCTAACATTTACCCACCCAACCGTCCTATAATAATTTTTTTATTATTATTTTACAATTTTTAATTTTTAATTTTTTATAATTATTTTCTTATTATATTTTTATATGTGTGTGTTAATTTGTTTTTTTAAGATCATTTATGTACTAATTATATATTAAAGAATATATGAATTTTTTGTGGAAAACCATGATTTAATGCATCATAAATTAGTTTTTTAATACTATTGTTAATTAGATGAAAAGAAGATAAACACTTTATTCTATATAAATGATTAAGGATTATATTACGATATACAGAATTATGAAGACAAGATTTAAAATTAGTAAATGTAAACTTTGAATTTAAATTCTTTACGTTTATCATATAGATCAGTTATTGTTTTGTTTTCTTTAACTGTAATTTTTAAGCTAATTGTATTGTTAGATAGGAGGTTTTCCGTTAATTCTAAATTAGTAGGATAATCTACTGGAAATTGAGAAATATTAGTTTGATCAGTGGTAATTAAAATTATGTCATCAATATAACGATATAAATGTAGATTACTATTAGTAAAAGTACGTTCATAGTGACATAAGTATAAGTCTGATAATAAATTGAATGTACATCCACCTTGTGGTATGCCGACGTTCTGTAATATATATAATAAAGATGAAATCACAAATATATGAACAAATTGGTAAAATTCTAAAGATTAACATGATATGAACATAGGAAACCGGTATGTAAAATAAGAAACTTTGAATAACCCACAGAATCATCAGAGGAGCTTGTAAGTTAATTCATTGTGAAGATGCGTTATTTCATCCAATTTTGTCAGCATTAAGCCTAAAATGACAAATTTAGCTCCTGATAACGCATCATAAGAGAGAATAAATGATAAAAAAAAACCAAGCGATTTAAAGAAAGATACACCTCACACAGGATATTAAAAATTATTAGAGCACAATACCTCAATTACATACTAGGATCGAAAACTTCAGAAGGTAGACTCACTATATTATAGCATGTGAGGATGAAAAATCATTTTTCTCAAAACAGATTTTTTGACATTGTGCGCATCGTATTTTCAAAACTATGTGACATAGAAACTTAATTTTTTGTATTATATTGTATTCTATATATATCTTTATACCTATTTTTGAGTAAGTACCTGTAATATTAATATATATATATATATATAATTTTTTTTTTTTTTTTTTAAATCATAAATTTTGTATTTCATGGCTTAATTACCTGAAAAAATATTTTCATCTGTAAACTTGATTATTATTTTAGGTTGAAATTAAAGTATAATATTTTAAGGATATATATGTGGAATATTAAGTGGATATATCGAATATATATTTTATAATACTGCGCAACACATGTATGTCAGATCACCTTTTTGAAAATCCTTGATTGGTATGTTTAAATTAAACCAAATTCTAATTATTTTTCATTAAAAGTATTTAAATGAATACGTAAATAAAGATTTGTGCATTCTACTCTAAAAAAATGTTTAATGCGTAGAAATATTTACAGCTCAATTTTTTTTTTTTTTTTTTTAATGTTGTGTTAAAATCAAGCAATAAATTTCTGTTGTCTTATTTTTCAATATTTGAAATATACTAAAAAAACTTTTCTTTTATTCAAAGCGACTCGACCGTGTCTCCATTCTCAGGAAAAAAAATTAAATAAATACCCATATAAAAGAAAGTGTAGTTCGTTCGATTTTTTTCTTCTTCTCATATCTTGCTACCCAGCCGTTACGTTACTACGCAGTTTTGTTTTTCTGGCTTTAGCGTAAGAACACGGGGGAAAAGTCAATATTTCAGTGCCATAGTAACGTACTGTAACAAGGTGGAGGGGGGGGGGGGGGCTAAAAAAGAAGAAAAAACCGTGCTTAAGCTCAGAAAAATCAATTAAGTATCTTGAACTACAGGCACATTTGTTACTGTGACTAGTCGCCCCATACAAATGAAGATTGGGGGGGGGGGGGATATGTAAAATATTTTCTCCCCCTCCCCCCCTCCTCTTCACCCTTTTCTGAGTGCCATTTGGTTCTAAATATGTTGGGCGAATTGAGTTATACATCAATTACTAAAATAACTGAATTACAGATTATATATTAGAAATAAACCCCCATCCCCCCCCCCCCCATCTCTTTTCTTTTTAATGCATATAGAAAATTGCGTATTTCAATTTGGGGTCTTCGTGCATTATATTTTTAGCTGCCTGCAAATGACATTATTTCTGAGCAATAGCTTTTAAAAGGGGTGCAGCTTTCTGCGTTTTAGCAAATGTATTAGGAGTGTTTTAATCGCAGTTCCTTAAAATTTGCTTTTAGTACTTTAATTTTTGCAATAAAGGGGTTAATTCCATTCTTTTTTGGTTTCTATGTCAACTAGTGAGTCAGTTTTCTTGTTAATTTTAGATATTATATTTAGTATTGCTATAAAAAAAAAAAAAAATATTTTGTATGTTTGAAACTATGCATACAAAAGTTAGAAAGAAGGTAACTCTTGAACTACCTATTGTTAGAAATTAGTCTTGAACATATTTTGCACAGAGCAGCAATATTCCATTTTCTGAAAGCGCTGTCTTTTTTTTCCCCAGTTGCTGCGTAGTACTGTTTCAAATGCGCTGTACTGAAATCCTTTGTCTTTGGTCAGCATAATAACTTGCGTGCTGGCCATAAGTATGATTTTGGTGCGGACGTTCATGGGTTGAAATTAAATACAGCAGAGTCCAGATTATCCGAGTTAATATGGACCAAGCTCACCTCGGATAGGAAAAAAACTCGGATAAACCGAATTTACACAAATCGTCGCCAACTTAAGGAGATGAAATATAAATTTTAACTTAATTCATTAATTTTTATGGTACTAGCAACATTTCTTTGATGTTCATTTCCGTTACTTTTAAGAAAATCGGGGAATGAAATTGTTTATTTGAAAAAGCCCTTGATAGTTTTTTGTTTGTTGCATGTCAATTTTCCTGCAGTTTTTTTGCGCTGCAGAATTACGCTACTGCATAGATACCTATTTCTAAGATTATTTTCTTACCGCTAAAACTTATGAGTAAATTTTGCCTAATTCAATCGCCGAAATCTAACAATTGTCAACGATTAAATATAGAAAATATTTATATAAAATTTTAGAGGTAACAAAACCGTACAAATTGGCAGCTATGTGATTCTGTTAGTGTCATGAAAATTGCAGGTGTAGCCTCTTCTTTCTGCTCAAAGTATTAGTTTTTTTCAGTCGAACTTATACCTTTGGAATATATCATTTTCTTCTGGTGGACTGATGACTTCCATTATTATGAAACCGCCATTATAAATGAAGTGTTAGGTGAAGATGAAAGAGCAGTCGTAAAAAGTTAGAACTCTGATTTTCTGGTCAGAATAGGGGGGGGGGGGGGGGATGGCCATAATTTTTTTTTTAGATTGGCTGCTCTTTCATCTTCACCTAACGCTTCATTTATAATGGAAGCCATCAGAAGAAAATAACTGTGTTAAGCGGGACTTAACTGTACGCAGGATGGGATGGCTGTACCAGGTATACAGTTTTTGTTTTCTCCTGAAAAGGAGAATTTAGGTAATGTTTCTTTAAAAGTCCTCGTTCTCAGTAGCATCCCACTTAAGAAATGCATTGGAGTGTTTTGATCACAGTCCTTTAAATTTTTATTTTAGTAATTTCATTTTTGCAGTAAAGGGTTTAATTCAATTATTTTAGTTTAATTTTTTTATTAGTAGGAGTAGCACACGTTAGAGATTTACTCTTTCGTCGGTTGGGAGGAAAAAAAGAGCAAATCACCCATTTTTATTGCATGTAAATTGCAACAAATTAAATAATCTACAATTGGCATAAAATACGCCCCTGAGATTTGACAATTTAAAAACCTTTCCTTGGATAAAACATTTTGGCAGTATATCGTATATTTGTTTGAAAACAAAGGAAATCGATACAATTCTTTTTAAAATATATTATTGAGAAACACATTAGTAAAAAAGGAATCCGTAGAAGTAATGGGGTGGAAATAAAAAAGAAATCATTTTTTTTTTTTTTGTTAAGCCATCGCCTTTTTGTGTGTGTGTGTGTGTGGGGGGGGGGGGGGGGGTGAAAAGAAAACGAAATTCTTCTGGCAAACGGAAAGCGTCTGCATTTTTGTTTTTCGTAATTTGTTTCCTTATCTTTTATTCTGTATTTATTTTTATTTTTCTTGGTTGGGGTAGGGGGCGGTGATCAACTACTGAATTCATGATGGTTCTATCTGTCTTTAGAGATTCTAGTACTTTTGTATTATTATGACGTATGAAAAGCAATGTATAAAATTATTAAGCAGTTGTTTAAAAATTTAAGAAGCCCGTTCTGGCTGCGTACGTTTTTTTTTTTTTTTTTTTTTTTTTCTATTTACTAATGAAGACGACTTTAGACAACTGTATAATATATTCTATGCTCTGTTTCTAGTCCAGTATTAATGCCGCGTAACTTTGTTCATTTCATTGTGTTGTGAATCATTGTTTGCATTGAAACTAGTTGGCTTAAATTGTTCTGATTTTTTTCATTCACTACTTCATATCCTGTGTATTTTGTGTAGTGTTACAGTAAAACCGAAGATCGCTTGATGTGTTCTTGATATCCGCATGTGTTTCCTTAATTCTGCCGGAATAAAGGAAACTACAAGAATTATTTTAAATTGAATTTCTGCGCTTCGCTGTGGGTAGAACAATACACTGAGCAACCCCTTTGCCAGCGGTTATTTTCTCTAAGTCAGCAGTCCACTTCAAATAAGTCTCACTCACTCCATTTTCTCTTCCGTTTGATGTGGAGTGAGGCTAGTAATATTTTAGCATTGATGCAGCTATGTATACAGTTAGGACTTGGAGGCATTTGTATTTCCCTCCCGAACATCAATGTGTTCTTTCTGCTATTTTCTCTAGTATTCTCGAACGAGAATAACTGTTGTTGCATCGTAATTTCCGATTTTCAACCAATGTTTCGGAATAATATTAATATAATTTTGTTGAAAAATATATAGAGGATGACTGATGCAGACTTGCCAACTGCTACGAAAAAATCGTAGTTTCTACGATTTGGACCTATAAACTACGATGCTACGAAAATCGGTCTCAAACTACGATTTTTATCGTGGAAAATGGAGATCGTGGAAAGAAATCACGAATTTTGCCAAAGGATCGTGTAAAAATCGTCAAAGGATCAAAAAGATCGCGCGGTAAAAAATGCGAATTTCGTCAAAAATTTGAGGTAAAATTTCATTCATTCAAGGATTTTAAAAAAGAATCGCAATAAAAAAAAAGTGAATTACGATTGTGGGAAAAAATTGTGAATATCGTGAAATGATCGCAGACAAAAAAAAAAAGAAAAAAAATGCAAATTTCGTCAAAATTTACTGCCCTGTGTTAAAAAATTGGAACAGGGCCCCTTTCACAAATGTTTAAAAAAAAAAAAAAGCTGCGAAACGAGAAGAAGCTATACAAATCGTATAATAATTTTCAGAGGAAAAAATTTACTATAGTGAGTTGAAAGACTGAAACCTTATTCCTTTTACGGATGTAAAAAAATAGCCGCGAAACTCGAAAAGCCAACCAACCAACCTCCAGATTAATTTGAATTTTGTGTGCTACGATTTTTCATTTTCAAAGGTTTGCAGGTCTGCTGATGAGATAAATGTTATAAGCTAAACAGATGATTATATATAAATGGCAGATGCGGTAACTATTGCAATAATATTTATGTGCAATCCTTTCTGCCACTGTGGTAAAATTAGCCTGAAATGTCTGAACTTGTACGTTGCAATTTTGTTTTAACAGAACTCTGGTTTATAAAATAAATATTCCGCCAAATTAAAAGCAATTATGATCGTTATCGGCATCTTATCCATATTTTTGTTTGTAACCACACAGCGAGAGAACTTTTACTAGCACGGATTTAACGTGCATAATTGTAGAAACGCTTCGACAGTATCGAGCTTCGACAAGTATCGAGCTGAAGCTCTCGGGCAACCAGCTTAATCTATACTCCTATTATAAAGAGGAAAAAATTGTTTATTTGTAGGAGGTAAGCTCAGGAACTACCGAACCGATTCCAAAAGTAATGGCATCAAAATGATGGTGTTAGTCCAACTTAGAACATAGGCTATATCTTATGTCGGTGCCACTACCCCAAAGGGGGTGCAGGAGCAAAAAACATTCTAAAAATGCGATTTTGGCGTTACTGAAGGGCCTAGAAATATGAAATTTGGAATATTAGTTACTTATAAGATATAAATGGTGTCTAAGAACAGTTCTTAAACAATTCGAAATTTAAAAGGGGTGAAAATGCACAAAAAGCGTTCTAAAAAACGTTCTAAATGGTAGTTTCTACATAATCTCAGGAAATACCAAACCAATTTAAAAAATATTGGTGTCAAAATGATGGTGACGACGCTTGCTCCAAGATAGGCTATATTTTATGTCGGTGCCACTACCCCAAAGGGGGTGCAGGATTAAAAAACGTTCTAAAAATGCGATTTATGTGTTACTGAAGGGCCTAGAAATATGGAATTTGAAATATTAGCTACTTATTAGATATAAAGGATTTCTAAGAACAGTTCTTAAACAATTCGAAATTTAAAGAGGGTGAAAAAACGCGAAAAGCGTTCTAAAAAACGTTCTAAATGGTGGTTTCTACACAATCTCAGGAAATACCAAACCGATTTAAAAAATAATGGTGTCAAAATCACGGTGACAACCCTTGCTCCAACATAGGCTATGTTTTATGTCGGTGCCACTACCCAAAAGGGGGTGCAGCAGCAAAAAACGTTCTAAATTGCGGTTTTTACGTTACGTAAGGGCCTAGAATCGTGAAATTTGGAATGGTAGTTATCAGATATCAATGATCTCCAAGCACATTTCCTAAAAAAAAAATCGGAATTTAAAAGGGGGTCAAAATGCGCAAAAAGCGTTGTAAAAAACGTTCTAAGTTGCGATTCCTATGCAATCTCAGGAAGTACTAAGTACTGAACCGATTTCAAATAAAATGGTGTAAAAATGATGGTGACAGATCTTGCTCCAAGATAGGCTATATTTTATATCTGTTTCTACTACCCCAGAGGAGATGCAGGAGCAAAATGCGCGAAAAGCATTCTAAAAACGTTCTAAATGCCGATTTGTCAGCAATATCTCAGGAAGAATCAAACTGATTTCAAAGTGATGGTAGGAAATTGATGCTTACAGCCTCTGCTCTAACATAGACGCTATTTTATGTCGGTATCACTATCACCTAGACGTTGCAGGAGCAAAAAAGCGTTCTAAATTTTGATTTTTGTGATCGGTAGGGGCTAGCAACTTAAAATTAGGCAAGGTACATATTTATTAGATATAAATGATATTAAAGAACAGTTTCGAAAAAATTAGAAATTTAAAAAGGGGTGAAAATGCGCGAAAAGCGTTCTAAAAACGTTCTAAATTGCGATTTCGACTCAATCTCAGGAAATACCAAAGCTATTTCAAAAGTAATGGTTGCAAATCAATGGTGACAGTCCCTGTTATAACATAGGTTATATTTTATGTTGCTGTCACTACTATCTGAGGGTTGCAAAAGCAAAACATGTTCTAATTTGCGTTTTTTGCACAACTGAGGGGTCTAACACTTTGAAGTATGACATGGTATTTACTTACAAGATGCAACTGCTTTCTAAGAACAGTCGAAAGAAAATTCCAAATTTAAAAAGATGAAGTGAGCGAAAAGCGTTATAAATTACAATTTTTATGCAATCTTATCAAATACCAAACCGATTAAAAAAATAATAACAAATTGTTGGTGATAGAACCAGAGGGTTGCAGAAGCTAAAAACTTTCTTAATTGCAATTTCTGTGATACTGAAAAGGTTAGAAACTTTAAATATGGCATGGTAGTTACTTATAAAATATAAATACCCTCGAAGGACTGTCGAAAATAAATTCGAATTAAAAAGGGGTGAAGCGAAGAGGAGATACGAAAAGCATTCTAAAAAGTCCTAAATTACTATTTCTATGCAATTTCAGGGAATATAAACCGATTATAAATGTAATAGTTGCGAATCAATGGTAACAGTCCCTGATCCTACATAGGCTATATTTTATGCCGATGATTCTACCACCTGGGGTTCACAGGAACAACAAACGTTCTAAAAAAGGCCTTTAAAAACTTTCTAAATTACGTTTCTGTGAAATATTAGGAAATAACAAACCGATTTCAAAATTAATGGTGACAGTTCCTATTTCAACATAGCCCTTTTTGTTAAGAGAGGTGGTAGAACTTGGAATTTGACATGATAGTTAATTTCAAGATGTAAGAAGATGGTTTCTAAAAAATTCAAAACTTCAAATGAATACAGAGATAAGCGTATTAATTGAGCATAAAAGTTTTATTTCGTTTTATTAATTTAAGTCTCATTTATGCCTAATGCAGTGTAATAATGATGTTTAATCAAACCGTGTTTTAAATAGTAATTTTTGAATTATTCCTAAAAGTAATAAGTACCTTTTAATAAAAAAACCTTTTAATAAAATAAAATATTACCGTTTAATAAAATAAAAATTTAGTTAGTACCTTTTAATAAAAATTAGACATATAAATATCACTTGGCGTATTTCAAATATTACGCGAGCAAAGCCGCGGGGTTTGCTAGTAGTGTAATAATTTGGTCGCTGCTAATTACTTGTAAAGAGCCATGATCAAATATTAGATTCCTTTATTGCTTTTATTTTTAGATGAAAATATTTCCAAACGAAACTGGGGTTGAGGACCCTATTGCCTTCGCCCCCTACACAGATCATTATTTTTCATCTTTAAAAAAGCATTACTTCTCCCCACGTTAAAGGCACGCGGTGATCGACCTAGATCAAATTCATATTTTCAGCTTCGTCATTTACGTTGCTACAGGAATTGGTTTGACATTCTTCAAGCTTTTATTTTATCACGGGAGAAACAAAATTTACTGGAGAATTATTCTCCATGTTTCAGAAAAATATTCCGTCACCTTACTTTTTTTAAATGTTTAAAACTAATTCACGTTTTTTGAAATTTTCTTCAAGTTTCCTGACTGTTTGCCTCATACAGGGATATAAAATATAATATTTTACAGATAATATTTCCAATAGATATCTTTTAAGAAAAAACAGTCTTCATTTTCGGTGAAAAGGAGACTTAAAAACAATGCGTAAAACTCAAAAATTCACTGTACGAATTCCAAATAAATTCCATTGAAAAGTGGGCAAAATTTACTATGCTGGGCTAAAAGATTGAAACCAGATTCATTTTACAAATATCAAAAAATCGCCTTGGAAAGCTAAGAAAGCGCTAAAGATTGCATACAAAAAAATCTAATCGAAACACACAAATTAGAGTCCTGCATTGGGTCGGGTCGGGTCGGCTTCTACTTTTTTTGCTTCGGGTTCGGTTGACTTTTCATTGTTTCAGGTTCGGGTCGATTTTGGGTTGGGTTCTGATTCTTGCGAGTCGGGTTCGGGTTGACTCGATTTTCCAAAAGAATTTCCAAAATATTTTTTCATGTTAAAAATCTATATACAATAAGACTTCCATAATGGACACTCCCGAAAAGTGGATACCTCTATTTAGCGAACACTTTTTCGCTTTCTACCCAGGGTTGCGGAGTTGGAGTCGGGCCCATTTTTTGAGCGAAAGAGTAGGAGTCGGATTCATCCATTTTACAAGCAGATCTGCGTTGTCGGAGTCGGCCCATTTTTGAGCGAAAGAGTCTGAGTTGGGTTCGGATCTGCTAAAATTCCCGGAGTCGGAGTTGTCCATTTTTCCCACCGACTCCGCGCCCTATTTCTGACACTTACATTTGGTAAGATTCTACCACTGAATGGTGGCCACCTCCCAATCTACACACATGTAACATGTGTTTGTGTATATAAACTATCACAAATATGATATACATGTGTTTTTGCATGTATCAAAAACGAAATGTCGACAATATTTTTCATATGCCGAGAGAAGGAAAAAATGGTTCGTAATTGTGCCGTGAAGAAAAAATAATCTATCACATTTGACATTTCTTATGCACATTTTATTTCTCGTGCAATAAATTGAATATATACTCATTCGTATTCAAATGCGTATTTATTTTCATATGAAACATAGTTCTGCTCAAACTTTTTGAGAAAATCACAACAACCCGACTTGCAAAAAACATAAATATGAACCGCAAGAAGTTTCTAGAGTGAATTCGACCTATAGAAAGAAAATTAAGTCATCCCGACCAGAAAATGGAAAATTAGGGGCAACCTGACCCGATGCAGGGTTCTATTCAATGATCCCGATGTGTCCGCTATTCAGAGGTATTACTATATATTACTTCAGGCTATTTGCTGAAACGTCTAGTTGAGTAAAATTTGGGGTAGACATCTTTTGAAAATTGAATTACTTTAATTAAATATTGAGTTAAATAAAATGGTATGTACAATAGAGTAATACAGAATTGCTACATCATTGCGACCTATTGTCGGACACATCGCCCTGAGTATTGTTTCGCTCAAAAGTCAAGCCGCAACCCACAACTGACTTTACATTTTAATTACACGTGCTTTTCTCAGCGATTAGAGATATAATTGTAGATTACTTTTCATAATTGCAATAAAAATTTACTTTCCTTTCATTTCTGGTTCGGGTCGGGTCAGGTTGCGGGTTGAAGTATTTTGATTTCCGGTTGAAATATGTCGACATCGGGTCGGGTTGTGGGTCGAGAAATTTTTTTGTCGTATTCGATTCGGATTGCGGGTTGACTTCTAATGTAATTTTCGGGTTCTGGTCGGGTTGATTACAAATACTGCTTTCGAGGTGCCTTATTTCAGACGCATAGGTGACTTCCTGCCAAATCGTGTAGCTCTGTGGTTTTCAAAAAACAGCGAACAGACATGCACACAAATGTCTTTATTAATACTAGGTGATCTTACCCGGGCTTCCCGGGTTACAGAATATAGGTGAAATCACTTATTTAAATTGAACACTAATAATTTTTTATGTGCAATAATTTTTTTAAATTGCCCGCTTAAATTTAAAAAGCATTTTTCATATGAAAAATACGAATTATACGATCAAATAAATTTTTTTAATTTATCAAAAGCGATATTTTCTAGCCACATGCTAAGAGTTATTTGACCAAGATTTTTCTATTTACGGCATCCTTTTATATTCTGATAATTTCAGAGCTTATACATGTCTGTTAAATTTGTGTTTTATTTATATTATTTTATTTTTTTATCCATAGGGAAGTTTTTTTTAATGGTTATTAGCCGTGAGAAAATGATGAACTCTTTGTTTTGTTTTAAGGGCAAACGGATTAGTCTTTCGTAATCGAGCTCCGAGCGATAGAGATAAATTAAAAAGTATTTCATGCTTTAAAATTGTTTTTAAAACCATAGACAATCAGTAAACTGAGATGAACTTTGCAAACAAATTCCGTTGGAAAAAAAATCCTATTTTGTGATCTAAAAATTTAAATTGTACGATTACAAATATGTTAGATTTGTGTTTTTTTAATGTTATTCTGTTATTTTTTTTATAAAAGAAGTATTAATTTCGTTAATTTGTCTTTCACAAATATATTAGAGATTTGTGTTTTTAATATTATTCTTTTATTTGTTTATAAAGGAAGTATTAATTTCGTTATGCAAAAATAGTCAGAAACAAATGCTAAACAATGTTTGTTGTTTTATGCGCAAAATGTTTATTATTATTATGTATTGAAACCGGCACGTGATAAGATAAACTTAAAAAAAAAAATCATGCTTAAAAATTATTTTAGAAAATATAATACATCAGTCAATGAATACAGTTTTTAAACAAATTATATTTGAAAGAATTTTTTTTTCCTATGCGACGAAAATTGAAAATGTACGATGGTCAGAAGATTAAAAAATTGCAGTAGCGAAAATTTCAAGACCGAAATTTGATAGTGAAGTGTTGCCATTCGCAAAATGACGTCAGCGTTACGCACAGATACGTTTGTTCTTTATAATATGGATACTTAATCAGTAAATTATAATAAAAATCAGTTATTAGGATGTGGTTATCAATTGAGGCTCTTATGCTTGGATTTCCGGAATGAAAACAGCAATTTTCAACTTATCAAAATTTGCATACGCACTCCTCATATCCATATTCATCATTTTAAAAAATTTTGAATTTTTTTAGATCATTTTTAAATCATTTTAACTCAAAACTTGAAATCACGATTGTCAGCAACATCTTTTATGTGAACAGACGCACTCTTTACTTGAAATTCTAATCTCAATTCCGAAGAGTAAAAATTTCCGTAATTTATGTTTTTAGACGCATTTTTGTTAAAATGTTTAGTTTTACCCAAGAAAACGATAGTTTTCTTTTAAATATGACTTCATTTTCACTTAAATAAGCATTTCGCCTAGTGTCTGAAACTTAGTATCAGTACACATGCAGAAGGCAAAACAATATAGAAAATTTATGAGGAAAAATGCGTGTTTTCAAAAGCAGTATGTCATTTTCCTTTATTATGCCCCTAATATAATATTATGCTCCTAATGGGATTTTGCGCCACTAAACCCCTACAACAATTTCCAATTTTTATCAGAAAATGGCATGAATAAAGATAAAAATACCTAATTATTATTCTCTTGTCTGTAATAATGAAAACTATCTAATTTTCACCATTTTGAAGAAATTTCACAAAAAGGTTTTTTAAATTAAAATATAAAAGTGGGGATATTAAAAAAAAAAAAGAACAGATAGTGCGATCCCATGTACAAAAGAATATTTTTCAGTTAAAAAAAAAAAAAAAAAAATAGTAAAATTGGTTCAGCAGAAAGATCAGGGCAGATGACTAAAAAACACACTTGTGTTTTAAATTTATAGATTATATAAAATTATGAAACGTTAAATTAAGCAAATTATGTTATTTTGATAAAATTATAGTAGAATGTCCATAATAGCATTAAAATTTTATTAGTCGCGAGAATTTTGGACAAATACTTGAGAAAACAGCTGGGGTGAAAATGACGCACTTCTACAAAACATATTTCAGTTTTAAGAATTAAATTACACGCTTTTATATAAAATGACGTCATTTGCATCCGCTACAGCAATCCAGTCTTAAACTTCATCTATAGAAATGTATGCATATGACGTCATTATCGCGGAATAACGGACAATATTGTTGACATAGCACGTATTTTAATTTCACACTTTTTTCAGGTTTTATGAGAAAATAGAAACAAAAAGATCAGTTATCTCCTCTTTCTGGCTATTTTCTGTTTACTTTCAATAGAAATGGGGTACTTTTGTTGCCACGATTAGAAAAATGGTATTAAAAACTACAAAAAAATTAATATCTCAAAAATAAATTGAGATACAGCTTTCAAACAAATTGCATTTAAAAGAGCATTTTTTTTCTTTATACGACAGTGTAAAAATTTAAAATGTGCGATGTTTAGAAGTTTAAAAATTTGCAGTAAAGAAAATTGCAAAACCAAAATTTTATTTCAAATTTCAAAGTGTTGCCATTCGCAAAATGACGTATGCGTTACGCACAGATATGTTTGTCCTTTATAATATAGATAGATATCATTGGTGTGTTAAATGTTTACCATAAAGAGCTAAATTTGGTTACATGTCTGTTCATTTTTACTTTTTTTTAATGGCTTTTGATTGTTTTTAATGGCTTTTGATAGAAGTATAAATAATGCTTTTCTGTAATTTAACTTTTTGTTTTTTGCTGTTAAGTTTACAGTACATATTATAGTGTGTGTATGTATGTGCGGAAAATTTTATTTTATTAACAATGAAACGATAACAATTTCTCTATTTTTTTTATGATTTAGTTATAGAATTTTTGTCAGAAATATTTAAATTCTTTTCCCCTTTTTATAAAGCCCTCTGAAGTCATTCTTTAAATTGATAAATTATTAGTTCTTAAACAAGAGCTTTAAATTTTTTTAGCATTTTCATTTCGAGTGCGATAAAAATTGGATTAAAATGTATGTTCTAAACCAGGGAATTACAAAATAATGAAATGCTAGAAATGCGTACGGAACACTATCTTGAATGCATTTTTGTAATAGCAGTTTTATTTATTTATTTATTTATAATTGTTTTAAAATATTTCTATATATTTTTATAGCCTTTACTTTGTTTTCAATGAAGAAGGCTTATCGATTATTAAATTTACAATGAATCATTTTTGCATTTAGATTGCTTAATCAAAGTTTTTCTTTTTAAACGGGTGTTTAGTATGGATTTCCCATTCTTCGTGAGATTTTCCTTAAATAATTCGTGGAAAGAAATATCATTTTTCTGTTTTTTCTGAAATGGATTTATTCGGATTTCAATTCATTATTTTTCATTTTGATTTTTATTGAATTTGCTTTATTTTTGGAGTTGCTTTATTTTCAGGAATTCGCATCCTTTTGTTCAATGAATTCCTTGGAATGGGATTATTTATTTTTTAATATCGTTTTAATTCCCTTGTTAAAATTTTACGCTTGATAAAATACATCTGATCAATAATTCGCTTAATGTTATTATTACTTATTATTTTAATTTTATGTTTAAATTTCTCTGTAAAACAAGATATTTCAGTTGAGTTTTTTTTTTCTCTTGTAAAAATGAGAATTGTTTTATAAAATAAGCATTTTCTAAAAGTACTTAATCAGTTTAAATGAAATAAAAACGTCGAATATTTTATGATAATCTTTGAAGATGCAGCCTTTTATTTGTAGACTCATGATAAATAAGATTTAAAATTTTGTTTTTATCAATCGAAGCGAAACTGGGATTAAATGTGTGTAAGATAATGCTTGAAGTTATAAATTTTAAAAAAAAAGGCTAATGCATAACACAGAAGTGTTTTTTTTTTTTTTTATTGAAGGCATGTTATATTAACATATGTTATCAGAAAATTTTATTTAACTTATTGAATCCTTATGTATCAGGATAAGAGAACAAAGCCATAATTCTGTTTTTTCATTTCGCATTCTCCAGCGTTGGATTGTTGCATCTTGGCATGGAGGGGGGGTTACAGTATGGTTACAATTTAACTTTCACTGTTTGGAAGCATCTGTAGCTAAAACTATTGAACGTAATTAAACATAGTTTGCATTTAGACCTGGTTAGTGTCCACCATTTTGCCTTTTGAATGAAATATTTGCCCCGATACCTAGATTGTAGATAGTTTGTCGAATATTAAAAGAAATCCTTGACATTCTTCTGGAAATTCAGGAATGTAAAGAACATATCTATCCTCATATTTTTCAGCGAAAATTCTGTTACAACATTTGTGTAAGAACAGCACGTATGTTCATGTACAAATAAAAGTTTTTACCCTCTAAGCGGTTTGCCCATATTTTCCAGTTTCCCGAAAACAACTTATATTTGTTATGTTTTTATTTTTTTGTTTTATCTAGTATATTATGTTGTGCAAAATTGTATTAAATTAATAAAATAAACTAGATATTGAGTTGCGGGGATAACTAAATAACTTTCACAACATCGTAACTATGTTGATTGATATTAGCAGTATATTTCCTCAATAAAATTCTTTTATCGTAGTTCTAAAATTATATTTACTGAGAATATCGTTGTCAACACATGTTATTTTTTGTTCGTCCCTCTAATTAATATCTGTTCATATACAGGGTGTCCGGTCTCAACGGTGTCCAATGGCTAATTCCTAAACCGTTAGTCATAGAGTTCCAATTAGAAAAATGTTTTAAATCAGGCAAAAAAATATTTTAAAAGCGATTTGAGTCAAGAAAAAAATGTCTTAAAAATTACGAAATTTAAATTTTTATACGGTCCCCCGGTTCTATAAGTTATATTTAGTAAAATTTTCCTATTACATTGACAAGTAAGACAAAAAAAAGGTCCCATTCATATAACGCTAAAATTGAGCGAGTTATGAAACTTCAAATTGCATGACTTATGCCACTTTTCTGCTCTGAAAACAAGTGAGTTCGGCTTGGCTTTGAGGGGTCACATACTAAGTGCTTAAAGTATTCGAAGATCTTATTTCATGTGTATCTGCGCTTTGAAAAAAAATGTACAAGTATTACGATTAAGTTAACATTTATTAAGTTTCAGATTGGCTGAAATAACATATGTTTTATTTTGTCAGGATTTGAGACTGTTTCCTTTATGATTTCTTTTAACAAAATTATGTTATTTTTATAAGTTTTTATGTTACTTCAACGATCTTATGTATGTTTTTTCCAGTTCAAAATTTGTACTCGAACTTTAACCCACTTTCAAATATCCGATCGAGATTACATTTTACATATTGGCGCAAATCTGATAACAATCTAATATCATTATGATTTTCGGTGGTTACCATACTTATTTTACAGGATAACACAAAAAATTTCGGATAGATTACCGCCAAAAAGTTTAAGAAAAAGTTTTAGATTAGATAATACAAGACTAAGATTGTTGTTTTTTTTTTTTTTTTTTTTTTTTTTTTTTTTTTTTTTTTTTTTTTTTTTAAACTTTTATGTATTTTTTAGCACTGAATCCGAAAATTACTTTAATTTTTAACCGTCATGTCAGGATAATTCGCAAATCATAAAATGTCGAATTTAAAGAATAACAAAAATCGGATACTATAAAGTAGAGGAGATGGTTGTGTTTTTTTAACTTTTGATAATTGATTTTTACGTACTTTTTAGCTCTGTATCTGAAAATGACCTTCATTTTTAACCATCACGTTAGAATTTTTTTGCAAATCATAAATATGTAAGTTAAAATATAGCGAAAATATCATACAGTAAAACATATGTAAAACTTTTTTTATTTTATTTTATTCAATAATTTATTCGATATTTTTGCTTATCTTGGGATTCTTACAGCTAGGTGGTGCGAGGAGATGGGGGAGAGATTAAATTTTAACTTTGAAATTTACAATTTGCGAAAAATCCTGATGTGATGGTTAAAAATGAAAGTCAATTTCGGATTCAGCGGTACAGAATACATAAGAATCAATTATCAAAAGTAAAAAAACATGAAATAACCGAACTTTTGCAGGCTAGTGTAATCTAATAATTTTTTAAAATACGTATCATTTTGTAAAGAATTGAGGCTGTTAATTTAGCATCATTTTATTTTTAAAAAAATCTGTTTTTTTTTTCTTTCTTCTTAAATGTGTATTACAAATTGTATATTTTGCATTAATATGTCAGAATGACTAAAGATTTCAAATTTATAGTGCAATGTTAATTTTACTCTCAAGCATTTTTACATATATATGACGAAATTATACTTCGACTAAATTTGTGAATGACCCCCAATTTGCCGCAAAAAAATATGTTCCAACTTTAAACAGCTATTACTCGGTCAATTTTAATCGTAGAACAACGGGACTTTTTTTGTATTACTTGTCAGTGTAAAAGGAAAATTTCACTAAATATAACTTATAGGACCGGGGGACCGTATAAAAATTTAAATTTCGTAATTTTTTAAGATATGTTTTTATTGACCCAAATGGCTTTTAAAATATTTTTTTTACCCGATTTAAAACATTTTTGTAATTGGAACTATATGTCTATGACAAACGGCTTTGGAATTAGCCATTGAACACCGTTGAGACCGGACACCCTGTAAAAGCAAACAAAAAAAGAAAAACCTATTGACTTAAAATTGACTAAAAAAAATTCAACATTGCTTTCATGGTTTTTATGGGTACATTGCATATCTGTGAAAAAGTCGCATATACACCAATTGGTACGTGAATTAAAGTTATATTTTTATACATATAAATCCCTGTTTGATTGACTGCAGTGTTGATATAAATGAGTTTTTAAAGTAGCTACCTCCGTAAATATTCGCATATTTTCTTATTAAAAAAGAAATTTCTTTGAGATTAAAAATATTATTTATTATCTATTTATTAAATATTATATACGAAAATGCATAGAAGCTTATCGTAATGTTTTCTATGTAACCTGTAATAAGGTGAGAGGGAATGAAGGCTAAAATAAAAATATAAAAAAAACTTTACAACCATGAAAACATCTATAAAAAGTAAACAATTTTGTATTTTAAAAATTCACTAGTTATGCTCCTACTCTTAAACACCTCTTGTTATTCATTATCTACAAACACAGCTGTGTCTAAAAATTTTCTGAAAAATTCGGCTAATTTATAATGCATTCGCATTCGTGCAGTCGAACGCACGAATAACTTTATTTTGCAAACCTATTTATTCATGCATCTTTATTTTATTTTTTTTTTAATCTAAGAAATCCACTGATATAAGGAGATAATTTCTATCTATCATTTTATCGACTGAATAATCATTAGCTAAATTTTTAATGATACTTTTTTAAGGCAAATGCCTAGCAATTAGCTTACAAAAAAATTTTGCGATTACTTAAGTACCGAAAGTTCGTATCAGTAAATGAAAGGGGAGGAGATATATTTTAATAGGTCTATGAAGTTTTCTCCAAATTCTGAAAAACTTTTGCGAATAACATTTGCGTATACTCTTTTATTCTGTTCTTAAGTATTTTCATCATAGTAGTGTGTAATTATACCCGTATAGCAGAAACTATAACAGGTGTGAAAACTGAAACACATTATTATAATTTCAGCTTTTGATTTAACTTGGAACATAGTGCAAACATTTTGCAGTATGAGGTAATTAATCAAATGTGATTAATCTCTTCTTAATGATTAATCCCATATGATTTTCGAGCATGCTCGTTACAGCTACAGCGTACTATAAATTTTTAATTCAATGAAAGTCCGTCGCGTTTTATGTTTCTCAAGTAAATAAAAGTCATTCGAATAGTATTTTACATTGTTCTTTAAAATAAAATTACAAATAAAAAAATCACATTTTTCATTAATTTAATATAGAAACTCATGGTTAATGTCTCATAATATTATCTCTTTAAAAATATGCTGGATTAGGTCATCACAAAACATATCTAAGTTTATTTGTGCTTATCAAAGAAAAGTGCCAGAGAAATAAAATTTTAACAAATAACCACTAAAGGGGAAGTATATAGTGTCAAAACCATGCTGTATTTTCATAAATTTAATCAAGGAAATGTTGAAATAAAATATTTGTTGAATTCAGCATATATTAATAGTTAAAAAAATGTAGCCTGCAACTAAATGAAAGAATTAACGTAATGTGAATACGTAATGTGTATTTTTATTTAGCTAGAAAAGCTTCAATTAAGCTTCATTAGACTTCAAAATAACTTGTTATTGTCGACAAAATTAATGCATTTCTTTTAATTTGATTTAGTTCTGTCAATATGCTAATCAATATTTTTCTATACCAAAAAATTATAATAAAATTATGAAATGGCCTTTAATGTATTGCATTATATTGTGATGTTTAGAAATTTTAACAAAAACAAACACCACTTCTCTCAAAGTAGAAAACACATTTTTATCTTATAAATATTTTAAAGTTATAGATCCCCCCCCTTTTTTTTTCAAATTACTTTTCATTTTTTAAATTCGATTGCTTTTTTTAAATTTAAAATACTTAATATGGAGCAGCAAAATATTAATGTTAGAAAGCAAATTAGTTATTTTATAACTTATTACTTGATTAAGCGTTTTTCGATAAACCTATATTTCAAAAAATGAAAAAAATAATGAAAAAGCCTCTGGCATTATTAAAATATGCAAACTTCCCCACAAATCACACCATTTAGTCGAGACTTGACCCCTATCTTTCTAATGAACATTGGTTCTTTTTGCCAGATACTTAATGAGAATACAATGGAGCTCAGAGAAAAAAGCCCCCCAAAAGTGCAAGGGGGGGGGGCTTGCTTTATCCGCTAGGAGGCGCCTTGTGCGTCACTACTACGGACCTTGACCCCTCTTTCTCTCTCGTTCACTCTCTATCGATCCCCTGGATCCCATTGAACGCGTGGCGCGATGCATTTATCAAAGCGCCCCCGAAAATCATTATTTTGCCGAAGGTGGATTTCTTTAAAGGAGTTTGAATGTTGGCTCCAATTTTCAGCCACCTTCGCTGTTTTTTTTTTTTTTTTTTTCCGTCTCTTCGCCGGGCGAAAGATGTGTTGATAGAGAGGATTAGTTGGTGGTATGGATTGATGGGTAATATCTGGATGCCAGAATGATGGAAAGTTACACCTTAAGCACGAAATAAATTTTGATTTCGGAGAGAGAATGTTGGATCAGAACAAATCTGTTATTTTCTTATTTCCTTTTAATCGTGGATTAATCGTAGACTCATTTTTTCTCGATTGGATCCGTTGTTGCATGCGAAAAAAATTATGCAAAGAGGAGGTCACGCGGCTCATGGACACCCCCCCCCCCCTCTGAACAAAGGAAATTTCTATGGAACAATACTATAATATAGTTCATTACTTTGAATTATTTGCAGATCTATATGCATGACCAGGTTCTCTTCTAATGCATTCGCTGGATTTTATAAATAGCTGTAGGCTGTGATCATTATAGATATAAATGCTTTTAAACTGCTTTATTACGAAATGCGTTTATTTGAAGTAGAAATATATAATTAAAGCATTTCATACAGAACTGGATAGGGATGGTCCCCGATAGAATTTCTAAAGACGTTTTTTTTACATGACTGAGTTCCTGAAGCGAGAACCAGCAATATGTTAATCATTCTGTAATACACACATTGGCATCACACAATTGGCGAAAAAGAGCACATGAAAAATGAATATCATATGAACACAAATTATATGTGAGAGCCATTTTAGTGTTAAAGGCATATGTTAAATTTCTTTTCTTTTGAAGAGAAAATATAATGGGAACTGAAATAAAAGATAGGATAAAATGAATAAGTAATGAAAGACAGTTTTAATTGAAATTTAGAGAAAAGGAGTAATTTAAGAAAAATATGTGATTCGACATCACAAATACTTTTTTTTTAATGTAAATACATATCCCCCCCCCCCTCCCCCCCGGCTTAACGTGAATGTTTCAAACTCATTTACAGACTAATTTTTTTATACAACTTAAAAATTGCAGACATTACTCTTTAAGCGCCAAACAATCTAACGACATTTTACATTTCATCATTGACTCCTGAAATAGATTTAAAATGGCAATTATCACAGTACATTCCGGAAGTTTCTTTGCTTTTATAAGACAATGGGGAACTGTGTCGGTTTTCTGAATGTGTGAATAGAATTTATAAATTTAATGTATTTTAAGATATATGTCTGCTAATTTTTCGCTATATAAATGAAAATTATTTAGAGAATCTGTTAAAAATAAGTCAGTCTGGGTTTGAAAACAGTATGAAAATTGTTCATATGAACCCCGCCAAACAGAAAAAAAGAAAAAAGAAAACTACCTCCCTCTAAATGGAGTGGCTCTGTTTACGGGGACACAGTACCATTTGGACAAATTGATTTTGAATTCAAGCATCAAAATGAAATTTGTTGCTGCACTTGCAATTCAGTCGTCGAAGCATATATAGTAAAATGTCTAAATAAAGGAATCACGGGACAGCGGAATTTGTCCAGTTTTCAGAGCTAAAAACATATAAGTACAGTACACTTTTTCAATGTCCGGCACTCTGTATTTTTTTTACTTGTGACTAGCAGACATCCCGCAGTATCGAGGCGTCCGTTATTTAGAGGATTTGCTGTAACAACTGAAACTAGTATATCCAATTTGATGTTACCGAATATACTTGTAACGCGTAGCAGCAGGTCAAAGAAATACCCGCCATTGGTCCATGTGCTTTGGCCATTTTAATAAAGCCTGTTTCGGTCTTTAACGTAGCAAAAGAAAAAACTATATTAGATGTGTTCGGGAAAGGAATAATTAATAACATATAGAAGTATCATAGGCCAAAAAAAAAGTCAACACTTATTCTTTATGTAGTGAGTGAATTTACAAAAATGGACGGGTCTGGTTTTAAAATAGGGGGGGGGGGGGGAGTGTATCCATAAATTATGATCCAAATATCCTAACCTCATAACTTTTGATTTAAGAACATGGAGAAAAATATTATTACATATTCGTAAAATACAACTCAAAGATTTTTACTAACACAACCAGAAGTTATATATGCTTAAAGTTGCAACTCTAAACGTTATTAATCAAATAGTGATTATATTCAGATAATAATTAACATTAAAATCAAATTTATCAAAAAAGGATGGTGGAAACTATCTTTGTGTTATAATTCATTAATAAATTTTTGATAAATTTGATAAAATTTCAATATTAATTATTTGATCCTAATCGTTATTTGATTAATAACGTTTTCAATTGAAAATTGAATTGCATATGCGTAAAGCATATGCAATTTTGTGCTAATAAAAAAGCTTTTTGATTTGTACTTTACGGCAGTGTATATTTTTCGTCATGTTCTTAATTCAAAAGTTATGACGTAAAGAAACCCCGACAATAATGTATGGACACATAATAGAAGTGGACTTAAAGAACTCGAACTTTTCAAATTTATCTTTCATTTGCATAAAAAGAAATGGAAGGGTAGAGCATCGCGGTATCTTCTTTGAAACTACTCATTTAAGCTGACTATCAGTCAAATATCTATTCATCTCTTAATTGTTAAACCCGTGGCCATGGAATGAATTCGCATGTTCCCAATTTCTCATCAAAAGATTAAAATTAATTTCTATGTTCTATGGTTTAAATGTGTCTGTGCTTTGTAATTCACGATGTATTTCTGAAATATGTACTTAATTTTGTATTTAAGTCTTATTTACAGCTCATCAGCTTAGCTACAATTTTAACTCTTAATATATAAAATTAAATATATATTTAGAACTATTTTGTCAGTTAAACCGCAAAGAAACATCATTTAAGAACAGTACACGGAAGAAAAAAAAAAATCATAAGCGGACTTTTAAGAATACGAAAGCTTCCCCTAGATTCAATATTTGCAATATGAGGTTTGACCCGATAAACCAGCCTTCTGCAGCGTGTGTTGCGGCCAGAAACTACTTTTCTAGCCGTTACACTAACGCTGCCACAGAACTTGTTTTACAGGGGAGGATTTTAGTTTGGAGAGTAATTGTTTTGTATGTAGTTTTGGAAGAGCTCTCGATTTTTAACTTTTCCGTGTGTTCTAAAAATAAATAAAAATAAAAGTCTGCTTTATTGGGCAGATTTAACGCCAGTGTGTTTGATATTTTCATATTAACATTTTATTTTCCTAAAAGGTATTTTGTCAACTCCCAATGCGAATTAGAGTGCAAATATAAAATGATGGCGGGAAACGAAAATGGCTTTACTGACCGGAGAAACGTCTTAAGGGTGTACTCAAATACAGTAGAGCTCCGATTATCCGGACATGTCGGAACCGACCCTAGTTCGGATAAGCAAAAGTTCAGATGGACAGACAATTTAAAGGATGTTTCTGAGTATACTAAAAGCTTCATATGTCATCTAAGCTTAGGACTGGCAGCACCAGTTAGTGCTGGCACGTTTAATTTTTTTTTTTTTTGCATTTTTATCATATTTTTTTTCTCTCTCTTTTTATCATTTTCTGAACTCTAGATATTATAATTTAAGCAAAAAATCTGTTGATTGTTGTTTGCTTCAAGGAAGACATTCTTTTCAATGCCGCCATATCTCTAATTTTCCATAAATACGTTAGTTGAATAGGATCAACGTTCTTCTGCCGTTCGCGCCATTTCATAACTATTTGCAAACATTTTAAAGCTTCGTTATGTGATGAACCGGGGTTATTTTTAGAGAATTCGTTTTCATTTTCATCAATTTTTTTTTCTTCATGAATATCATCCACAATCTCATTATCATCTAAAATCTGATATCCAGGGTCATTTACTTACCAATTAATCGTTAATTTAATTTTCTTCATAGCTTAAGATTATTTCCATCTCCTTTATTGTTTTACATTCCTCATTTTCTAATCTACTATCAGTTTTTTCTTTATTTAAAATTTTATTCCAAGCCAATGAATAATTGGGGGCTCGGTTAACAAAATTTTTTTTGGGAGAAATAGGCTGTTCGGATAACTGGAAGTTCGGTTTAAAAAAGGTTTTTGAGAGAAATAGGCTATTCGGATAATTGGAAGTTCGGTTAATTGGAGTTCCGATAATCGGCGCTCTACTCTACAAACTATGTTTTGATACTTTTTTAAATTCATTTTTGTTCTGAAACGCATCAAATTGACACATTATCTTATTCAGAAACTATATAATGTGTAATGTGCCGGGCTTGTCGATTATATATATATATATATATATATATATATATATATAAGCAGAATATATTGCAAAAAAAACCTGTCAAAGTTGGTGTTTTGAAGCAAATATCCCGGAGCTAGAGAGCTGAGAACAAAAATAAAGGTCATACTGGGAAAATAATTGTTTATAAATCAAGTTTTAATTAATTGAGCGAAAAATAACACACGACCGCTTACGCATCTCTTCAAAAATCACGTCAGCAAGTTTCATGTTTTTACTTTTAAAAATGAGTCTGAAAATGTGTCAGAAAATTTCGAGCTGTTGAGGGTGGGAAAAATATTTTTTTGAGTGTAAGTAAGTACGAGTACTAAGCCTTAAATTACGTCCATTTATAACCATATCACAATATATATTCCAAACGGAAAAGTCAAAACATATATTAAAATATTTATTTGCTTAAAAGACGTTACTAAAAACACATTAAAAGTAAATTAAAGACCTATATTGACATGTTTCAACTTCTTCACTGAGTCGTCATCAGAATGCATAACAGAAAGTACAAATACGTTTTGGTAACGTCTTTTAAGCAAATAAATATTTTAATGTTTGTTTTGACTTTTCCTTTTTGAAATATATATTGTGATATATTTTTTCGAGTACACTATAGTAAGCTATTTAGGAATTTTACATGTTAACTAAATGTACCTTTTCTCCTAAACCAGTCATCCGATCACCACAAATTTTTTTGTATAACTTTATTGAATCTATATTTATCAAATGCATTAAGGGTTTTTTTAAGAATAAACACTTATATTTTATTGAGGGGGGTTTTTTTTGGGGGGGGGGGATTGCATTTGAAAGCTTTTTTTTTTCAAAATCTCAATAAAATTTAATTATTTATTCTTTTAAAAAAATCCTTAATTCATTTGATAAATATAGATTCAATAAAGTTATACAAAAAAATTTTGTGTTGATCGGATAAGTGGTTTTGGAGAAAAGGTACATTTATTTACTTAACATGTAAAACACCTCAGTAGGTTACCCCCTTAAGCGGAGGCGCATTAGAGAGAGTGCACTGTACATTTATTTTATTGGCTTTCCATAAGATTAAACAAGTTGGAAATTGCTCGTCAAACGTGGCAAATGAGGTGCGTTCGTACTATAACTAGTTTTATAATTATTTTTTGCACCCCATATTGTACTGAATGTATACTTTTTTGCACTTCATAAAGCGCATAGTCTGATACATCATTAAAATGCACTTCCAATAATTTTTTCCCATTCCCCGTAATGTAACGGAACACTTTTGACTGTCCCTGTAATTAAACTATACATCCAATTTTCCTAAAATTTGAAATAGCTCAACAAAACTTTGCAACAATTATATCTTTAAGATTTCAGATCATTCGGAAGGCTCTAATATCATTAAAATGCACTTGCAATAATTTTTCCCATTGGCCGTAATGTAAAGAAAAACTTTTGACTGTCCCTGTAATTAAACTATACATCCGATTTTCATAAAATTTGAAATGGCTCGACAAAATTTTGCAACAGTTATATCTTTAAAATTTCAGATCATTCGGAAGGCTCTAATATCATTAAAATGCACTTGCAATAATTTTTCCCATTGGCCGTAATGTAAAGAAAAACTTTTGACTGTCCCTGTAATTAAACTATACATCCGATTTTCATAAAATTTGAAATGGCTCGACAAAATTTTGCAACAATCATATATTTGAAATTTCAAACCATTCGGTTGGGTAGTTTTTGCTCTGTTACATGCGGACAGACGGACGGACGGACAGACGGACGGACGGACTGAACGACGACTATAGGTGCTACGTATTTATATAATTACGAACGCACCTAAAAAGAATCTTTCAATTTATCAAATTAAAGTGTCTTTAACGCATCAACCTGGTTTTTGTATGTAAAGATGGAATTTTGTAATAAATTATCAACCCCTTTTTCTGATACGCTATAGTTATAAACATTACCTTCAGTGGTGTATTTTTTAGAGATGAGTTCGTTTTTTGGAGCCCGAGCCCGAAAGATTTTTTGTTATCAGAGCCCGATACCACTCTTTACCGATGCATCTTTAACTATAATCGATTCCTTTCTCATAAGTCTTCCGTGATTGACGTGAACTGGAAAATCAACGTAAATTACAAAATTGACACCGTTATCTTAAAGGTCAGATGCCTTTATATTAAAAAAAGAAACACTGACTGATTGCTTCCTATCGGAATAATAAAGTAATTATATTTACTTACGAAGCAAAGTGATCTCGTAAATCTACTACAGAGTCCTTAGCATGAGCAGAGTTCATGACAAATAGATATAATACCCAGTAAAGTTATTTTCATATGAAGAATGATTATGACTCATGCGCAAATATAAGATTAAATAATTTGCAAACCTCAAGCTAATTCTGGTCTATTAAAAATCGAAGAAAACATTCTCTTTGTGTTAGATAACTAAATAAAAAATAAATAAACGATCGGATTAAAAAATATCTTCTGTCACAAACGAAAATCCTAATAAAAACAAATTCATTACTTGTGTTTGTTTTGAGTGCTGCCATATTAACTGATCGTCGTCGAAAATGCCGTACACATAAATCTGAAAACATCACAAATTTTCTTTTGAAACAGCAATCAAATACTAAAATAAATAAACACGATTTTTGTTACCCCTTCATTTTGATCTAAATAACATTGAAAAGACTTGAAAAGTAATTTTAAACGGGGAAAAAAGTTCTTTCAATCTTATCTATACATAAATAAATATAGTTTTCCGGTTTCAGAAAGAACGAGCCCGAGCCCGAAGGCTAGAATAAAAATAGAGCCCGAGCCCGTGTCGGACTCGGGCTGAGCCCGTCTCATCTCTAGTATTTTTGATGACAATATAGCGTTTTAATATTTTTAGAAATTAATTATAAATTAATACGTTAATTTTAAGGCATTTTCCCGCTTTCCCACAGGTGGGAATAATTGCCTAATATTCTCTAACTCGTACAATTGTATACGAGTTGCAACAACAGCGGATTTAATGATGCGCCAATAAACGCTCACCAAAATAGGCCAAATGGCTGTGAAGCTGCAACCATAAAAATAGAGCATTTTAAGTGGTAAAAAGTAGAAAATAAATTATAAATAAAAAATGGAGTGCAATCTCTAAAAAATTGTTTATATCAATTAATATTTTAATATTAATTAATTTACGATTATACGTAGAGAAATCAATTTAGAAATCCTAAAAAGGTACTTTAAATAATGTTTCATTTTTCCTTTTCTGATGTCCCATCTTCAAAAAGAAACAGAACAAAATTATATATTAGACAAAAGCAGTGATTTTTTTTTTTTCATAATCGGGCTCGGTGCCCACGGGTAAATTAATGTATTGTAACGGAACTTTCTTTGGAGGGGAAAAAAACAAACATGAATTACAATAAAAAAAATTAGGCATTTTTGAAGATGAATATTGAAGGCTTAAAAGTTGGGATAAAGCTATCTTTACTTTTATACTTATTTTTAAAAAATATATATTTTATGCGTAATTGGAAAACCTTTTATTAGTAGGTCAGTATGTTAGGATTATGCAAATAATAGTGAATATTAGTAAATAATTATTACATATGCAATATAAGTAAATAATAAAAATAGATAAAGCTGTTCATATTTAATAATTTAATTAGCATTTGACAGTTTCCTTTAATACCATTGACATATATATATTGAAATAGATAATTTATCAATTTTATTTTAACTATAAAGAAGAAAAAGGGCTTTAAACATAAATCGGGGATTCTCTCAAAAATACGCCATACGGAATATTTATTTTAACGAAAAATGATTTTGATTTATCTGAAATATCAAAATGAAATTTAATAAGCATCATTCTTGAGGTGAAATATTATATTTTCTGTTCAAAATCAAATCATTCCTATTCGTGCATTTCTCTTCTTCCGTCTGTAGAGAAGCAGGTTTTGATTTTCATGTAAAATCGGCTCAAATTGTCTGTCGAGAAATCTCTCCCTCTCTTATTTTTGATATTTCGAAGCCATTTATGTGGAAAGGATTTTCTGTTTTAGTAAACATCCCACTATATAGATAGTTACCTCCAAAAATATTACAGTCCTAAGACTTAAGAATATTACAGTAATTCTTTTTTTTTTCCCTTGTAAAATATATGTATTTTATATCGTAAATCTTTTTGTTTATTTACAGGAAAATGTTTTTTTTCTTGATCTTGGAAATATTTTAATACGAGCTTGGACATACATATGGCGATACAGGGGAGGGGCGCCTCCTTTAAAACTTTGAATTGAAAATAGTAAGATGCAATTTGAAATATTAAGAGACATGGCCACCGGCAGAAAGAAATCTAGGGAAGGGTAAGCTTTTGAAACATATGTGCTTGAAGCCCACAGTCTAGTCCGTTTTTTTTAAATGTAAAGTATAAACGTGAAATAACCTAAGAACTCTTAGTTTGAACTCCTCGTGAAAGACAATTTTTAAACATATCAGCATAAAAAAAGCAATACAAAATTTAACAATTATTAATTTTAAATATTCTAAAGTTTCTACAGTCATTTTTTAGAATGGAGAATTGAAACAGTTCATTGTTTTTTGTTTTTTCGTCTGGTGGGTCTCTGCCCTCTACCTGAACCTTTCTTTTGAAGTTGAATTTAAAGCACGTGATTGTAAAAGGGAAATACAGAATTGCCAAATTGATTTCCACCGCCCCCCTTCCTCCTTGTCGAAATTTTTTTAGTTTATCTTTTTCTTAGTGTTGAATTACTTTTTAAACTCACTTGATAAGAATAAATTTTATCCTTTTTGTTAAATAATCAGGGAAAGGGGCAATTTAGTTAATTAATTTTAAAATTGAAGGAGGAAATCCTACTTTCCACCCTCTTGCCGGCACCTGTGCTAAGAGAATGCGCAACAAGGTACCACATATCTCCCACCACACACCAAAACGAAAGTGCTACATACGCCCATGGTTGCAAACATTTAAGTACGCTTTGTTTATAAACACATATGTATAGTAGAATACAGCTTTAATGATTACTTTTATAGATTGTTTTCCCAAATCATTTTAATTCTTTATCTAAATTTAAATCTTTAAAAAAAATTCGCAGTGTTCAAGTTGCAAAAAAATATTTTACACAGCACCCGCTTATTCGTTAAGTGACACAACTGAAATTATGAAATTTTCTAAAGGCAAAAACGTTTTCAAATAATTAAAAAAAAAAATAAATATTCGTATTATTATTTGAAGTATTGTTAGTTTTACTTTCTGTGCTTGATTAATAATAAATTACAAACAATTAAAATTCTGTCAATTAACAAATGATAATAAATAAAACTCATGATAGTGCTTGGTAGCATTGTGATTATAATTTACCATCTTACCATATCTCATTTACGTTGTTTTTCATGATAAAGTCATTTTTAGGTGTGTGGTATGAATGCGTTTATGTAACGTTGTCACCTCTTCGATAATGTAATTTTGTTATCAAATTAGTTGAATTAAGTTCTTAGAATAATATAATTTTAAGAAATACTCTCTTTATCTGCATAATACAGGAACACGAAAAATTTTTCTCCTTGAAAATCCCTTGTAAATGCTGTAGAACACGCAAGTCGATTTTGAGCGCGCTTATCCGCCAAGTTCATTCATCACACGTTAAAACTCCAGTTTCTCTCACGCCCTCGGAAGTTAGGGGCTGGGAAGAACATCGGTTCTTCGTATCGTAAACGAAAAGAGAAAATAAAAAAGAAACTGCTTGAGTTAATGATCTGAAACACGAACATTAAAAGACCGAAGATGACGGTGATCTCTACTCAGACGAAGTTTGACGAAGTCCTGCGTCTAAGGTAGTAATGCTCGTAGGGAAATATAGAGCGGGTAGGAGACAGTGGTGTGGTAATTCAAAAACTGCGGGAGGGGCTCAATTAGTATTTTTCAAATAAATTAAACATTTAGAATTATCAATAATTAATAAAACATTTATGAAAATTGGTAATCGTTAAGTCTTAAAGCTCATTCGCAAACTTTATTCACGTTAAGGGGCGTCGGAACTTCCTGCACGGTAGTGTGCATTCTAGGCCATTTTTCAAGGGCGCAGCGCCCTGCCCTTTTTAAAAGTAGTACAATGCATCACTGGTTGTACCCAGAGATTTTTAGTAAAAATTTTCTCCATTCCATAGTACAGTGGAACCCGGTTAAGACGCGTTTCAAGGGAGTGGGCAAAAGTCGCGTATTAAGCGGGATCGCGTATTAAACGTGATTTGTTTAATGTTGCAGAAACTGTGCTTATTTACACATCTAATCGTCTAAATGAACTTTAGGGCTTTCGGTTAGATGTTTACGGTTGAAAATTTTATCTTTTAGGTATATTTAGATTGAAATTTAATTGTATTAAACTTTAACTCATTATTATTTTTTTTAGGAGCGACTAAGAATAACTGCTGAAAATAAAAATAAAATGAATTTAAACGGCTTTAATGTAGATTAATACGTTACATCCAAAAATAAAAAAAAATAATTTCAAGCTAGACTAATTTACAACCAAAAATAAAAAAAATTAATTTCAAGCTAGCCTATTTTTAGGTAGATTTCGTATGAAATACTACCTATTGGGGTCGTTCCTATGTTGGAATTTCTGAAAAATTTTCGCAGATCTACACCGATCATGACCCCTAGAGCCCAAAACCACCCTCAGTAAAAAACTTTATCTATCTATCTATCTATCTATCTATGTATCTATCTATATATATCACTTTCTTCTGGACACGATAACTTCCACAATTCTGCACCAATCTCTTCCAAACTGATACATAAAAACAAGGGGTATAAAATCTCGGTCAAGTTCGTTAATGGGCAAAATCGGACCAAGGGATGGAAATAGGGAGGGGTTTTGTGAAAACCGAAAACCCCCCATAACTTCTTAACTTTTGTACATATCAAATCAGTTTAAAGTTTTTATTACTTCTAAAAATAGGTCCAAGAATTTATGTATCACAGATTTTTGATAAAGTTAAAAATGGGCTCAAGGGGCGCAAAAAATAGGGTTTTTGGGAGAAAAAAATTCATAACTTCGTCAATTCTCAAGATATCAAATCCAACTAATTTTATCATGAATCTCCTTAACATTATCTACAACTTTTATATTCACAAGTTTTTGATAGAACCCATTCGTACCGCAAAAAAAATTTAAAACGAAAACAAAAAGGGCGTTTGAAGAAGTAAAAAATCCATAACTCCGTCAATTCAAAAGATATAAAATCCCCATGAATTTATCATATATCTTCTTAATATTGTCTACAACATCTATATAGACAAGTTTTGGATAGGACCAATTCTTACAGCAAAAACAAATGAAAAATACATAGCGGTTGAAGAAAAAAATTATCTTAGTAAGGGTGTATTCAAATCCAAACTGCTTATTTTCTGACTCATTTTACAATTCATTTTTGCTCTCAAAGGCTTCCAATTGGTACCTTTTCTTACACGGAAACTATATAATGTACTGTAATAGTCAATTTTTTGATAGAGGTAGAATATATTTTAAAACATGCTGTCAAAGTGGGCCTTTTGAACCGAATTTCCCGATGCGGATTGTGTTGGAAAAATCATCGTATTAAGGGAGTATTCAAATCCAAACTGTTTATTTTCCGACTCATTTTTAAATTCATTTTTGCTCTCAAACGCATCCAATTGGTAGATTCGCTTATTCAGAAACTATATAATGTACCGTAATGATCGATTTTTTGACAGAGACAGAATATATTTCAAAAAATGATGTCAAAGTGGGCATTTTGAACGGAATTTCCCGAAGCGATTGTATTTAGAAACGAAAAATATTGTCTTACTGAGAAAATAATTGTTTATATATCAAGTTTTCATTAATTGAACGAAAATTAAAAACACAGGTCGCTTATAAATTTCTTCAAAAATCACGTCAACAAGTTTCATATTTTTCCCATTAAAAATGAATCTGGAGTTATGCCAGAAAATTTCAAGTTGTTGAGCATGGAAAAGTATTTTTTTGAATACCGCCCTAACATGATTCTGATAAAACCAGTTATTATATAAAAATGAAATAAAAACTCGTCAAAAGCGGCCAGATAAAATTGTTAAAGTGGGTTTTATCTCTAATCATGATTTGGTTTTTGTTTGTGAAATTAGTATACTTAACTTCGAAATCTACCTCCGCCTGTAGGCCGGGCCGACAGGGATTTTATTTTATTTTATTTTTTTTAATTTTTTTAGGTAAAAAATTTAAAATATTAAACTTTTGAAAGCACAACCCAGTTGTTAAAATCATATTTAGTACTTGTGATAATGAGTGCCATTATAATCTATCCTTTTCATTATGAAAGAAAATTATCTTTATTAATCTTTTTGTAAAATATATTGTTAGCATAGCAAAAAGAAAAGAAAACGTAAAATAATTAAACAACCTCAGTCGTATTTATTTAATCTTTACGAGTTTCTTTTTTCTTACCCGACTGCCAAGAAAGGTTATGTGTTTCACGCGTATATCTGGGTAAGTGGATTTCTTTATACCCTCGAAACATCCGAACGGCTGGTTGGATTTTAATGAATGAGGTCTCTATCGATTCGTATTAACCGTCCGATGGTTATAGACTAGGTTTTGTTTTTATAAAATAAAAAATGGCGGTAGAGACGAAAAAAAAATTTACGCTCCATATTGAATGGCATAACATTGGATAGGTCTTTAAAAATGAAGACGATGTTTCACTGACTATTTTACAGTCAGAAGCTCCGTTTAAATATTACACAACCTCGAAGTTGTGTAGGTAGGATCTCTAGCTTTACTGCAACTATAACCTTTATAGGCATCTATAGGCCTCATAAAAACAGTGTTTATAGATAGGAACTAACAATTAAACACAACTTAAAAGTAATCAATACAAGTAAATAAAAAAATAGGTAAGTGATATAAAAATAGCTTCAGATTGATGAGAAATAATTAATTAGTTCGCTTTTTACGCAGTCGGGTTTTTTAAATTTTTTTTTATTTACCTTTAATATGCATTATAAAACACATTAGGTATATAACTTACATTTAAAACCTCACTAACAATAGGTATAATCATCTTTAATCCTAATTTTATGACATATCTGAGTACCCTGAATTCGTCTTTCTCTACAGTGAAAACATACACGAAGCGAAAAACACAGAAAGTTAGGACGCGGGATCAAAGAATTCCAGTGTTTCTAATTGAGTGGGTTTTTTAAAATTCAAATATCTACGGCTATTTCCGATTAGTAATGTTCGCCTTAGTTAATCTGTTATTAAATAAAATATTACTATTTGAAGTCGCTGTTTTTCAATTTAATATAAAAAATCTGATAAATTGTCAATACTGGAAAGCAGACAAGGAATTCGCATCTTGATCAATGAATTCGCGTCTTAAGCGTGATTTTTTGCCTTAAAGGACCAGAAATCTCTCGCGTATTAAGCGGGATCGCGTATTAACCGTTCGCGTATTAAACGTGATATTTTTGCATTAGCCTTATAGGCGATGTTCAAGGGATCGGAAAAAATCCGCGTATTAAGCGGGATCGCGTATTAACCGTGAGCGTCTTAACCGGGTTCCACTGTATTTCTAAATCCATCTGCCCAAGAACTTGAAAAAATTATGGAATTTTCTCATTTTCTTTAGGGAAAAAAAGGCAATTATTCAATCATGTTGTAATTTAATTGTACTTTTAATTTTTATATCATAAAATCATTCAAAATTAATGTTACTTTATTTATCATACCTAAAAATTACATATTTTCCACTGTTTTTCCTTAACTAAAGGCAGTAACATATTTTCTCTTGCAATAAGTGCCCTTTTGTGCTTCAATATTGCCCTTTTTAGTGAATAGCACCCTGTCCTTTTAATTTCTTGAGTGAGCACTACTACACGGATAATACTAAGGTACATTTTTTATGTACTTTTTCTCAAAATCTATTCTAAAAATAAACTTTATTTTTTAGGGGGGTGGGGATGAAATGAGATGAACTGAACGTTTAATATTGTTCTGAAATAAGCTTTTTAAGAAATTTTGAATATAAAAATTGCAAAAACGTTTTGTAATGGTATACATAATGAAATAGCAAATTTATTTATTAACTACAAAAAAAAAGGGGGGGGGGGGGGTATATATAATTTTAATTAATATACCTTAAAAAATACTTTAGCAATAAAAGCTTATTTTCGGAAATATTACCTTACATAAAGAATATATTATGAAAATTTTATTAACATATGATGAGTTGTAGTTTCTTAAAAAAGGTACGTCGACGGGGACGTATCGGCCTTCTTCGGTTCTTTCGCGGACGTATCGGGCCAGGATTTATTTGTTTGCAGAAATAATAGTGATATTGTAAATTTCTTTAACGTAATGTTTATAAATTTTGGTTTAATAATTTGCAGAGAACTATTTTTAAAAAATCAGGTGCTTCAAAATTACAATTTTTAATTATCCTCTTTCTTTTATTCCAAATCTAAAAATAATAATATACTTTTAAATGTGAATTTTACGTTGTAAAAAAATAAATGTTCTCTGCTTAAAGGGAAAGAAAAGAGAGGGGAAAGCACGTACTTAAATAAAAATATATAAAATGTAGGAAAGAAAAATTTTATGCATAGCTTATTGAGATTTATGGTCGAATTTATAAAATAACTCCATGGAATGCATGTAAATATTTTTCTATTTTTCCAGTTTTATTAGACAAACATATTTATAAGATGGCTTGGGAATATATTAACTGCGAAGGAACTAATGAAATTTTTATCGTAGCTTAAATATTTTTTGCGGCCTTTATTCGCCTATGTTCCCGTCGTCTTTACATTGTTCGTGCTTTGTCATTTTCTCCTCCCCCTTCTTTTTCTTAAGAGAATCCGACAAGTCGTTAAATACCGTTCACCTTTCATAGGAGTCAAACAAACCCTATTCTCTATGAAATCTCGCGTTCCTTTGGCGCAAAAACCACTTTCTGCTGCTGCTATTGATCATTCATTTTCCTCTTCTCTCCATCCACTACATTTGGCGACTGACGGCGATCGATTTTGGCGACTGTCTCATTTTGATAGATGACTGTGGTCTGCGCCCCTTTTTATTCCAAACTACCATGCTTTCTACCCAATTTAGGAACGAAAAAAAAAAAAACATGGAAGCAAAACTACGCTAAAAAAATTAAAATAGTATAAAATATGTGTATTTACGAAGATTGCTTCATCGGTTGGTTTTGAGGAAACCACTGCTTTCCCGTTCATAATTCTACGTCTGAAAATTGTCTGTTTTGGCGATTTATCGCCACCATTTGAAACGGACGCGATTAGGGAGCAGATGTTTCCGGAAAAATTTCGATCCGCTTAGAATAAAAGGTGCAGCCTTTTATTCTTAATTCCATTCTTCTATGTGGGAATGATTTTTTTCCTTCTTTTTAGAGCATCAGTTCGTAATGTTAGCTTTAACTGTGTGTGCACGATTGCGGAATAATTAGTCCTCGAGTTTCAACTTTGCACTGTTGATTTTCGAGTTGTTTTTCGTGCTCGAATCAACTTTTATGGGGAGAATTGGGAATGAGAAATCCCAAATTTCGTTAGTTTTGATCGATTTCTTCATTTTTCTTCTCTATGTGAGTGTAGCCAAATTTTTAGTAAGCAGTTCGGTTGATATAAGCTTTTGAATTACAATGGTTTTAAATAGAATTTTCATGGCTTTTCTGGATATTTCGTGTAATTTTTTTTCATTTATAACTGAATAACTAAATATGTAAAAATAAGTACAGAATTAAAAAGTTTTTTTCAAAATATTTTTTGTTTATAAGCATTCAATGTTTATCTTGAAAATCACGCCTAATTTCATCACTGCAGTTCATGATTTTTCCAAAAGATTTCCGTTACAATGCAGTAAATTTGGCATGAATACCAAAACCGATTAGGGAAAATTTATCCCTTTTTGTTTGGTAGAAAGTGCGAGCTAGGGAATTTATTAATCTAATATATTGTTCTTTCTTCAGGTATGGCAACAGGAAAAGAAAGAAAAGCATAATTTAAACTACATATTCGGGAGGTCTAAATTGTTTTTTTAATGTATAATCATAATTAATATTAAACTGTTAATTGATAAGTGTATTTTTTTTTAAATAATTATTGCTCTTTATTTTTTTTGTTTAATTTTCTACTTTTTTGCGCTTAAAATATTTCATTACTGCAGTTTTGCAACCAGTTGGCCTGTTTTGTCGAACGTGGCTCGGCATTCCTATTGTTGTAACTCGTATACAACCATATAAGGAATATTTGGCGATTTATCAGCTGTGGTCGACTAACGGAAAAATCCCTTAAAATTAATTTCTGAATAATTTCTAAAAGTATTAAAATGTTGTATTGTCATCGGAAACACACCAGTGAAATTTTTGTTTTTTAATTATAACGTATCGGGAAGTGGGTGAAAAAATCGATTACAATATTTCAACTTTACGTACAAAAACAGAATTGAATTAAATAAGAGTGTAAAAATAAGGTTTTCACAAGACCCTTTTTTTTCTGCAAAGTTTGATAAAAGTGATAGTGTGTGTAAGATAAAAAATAATAAGTTAAGTAACATTTTTCTTTCATTTCCTTTTTTTATTGCAAAAAAGGTAAAATTGTCAAATCACTAGCCCCCCCCCCCCCCCCCCCAAAAAAAAAAAATAAATAAATAAATAAATAATACAGTCGCCCCTGTTTAAACGAATATTGACAGTTCGAGAATATTCGATTAAGCGGGTAATTTGATTAAACGGAGATTAATAACTGTAATATTTAAAGCGTAATAAAAAGGCAAAATAACCATCTACGGTATATTTAATTAACATCATAATAAATCGTTAATAGAATAACATAAACTAAAATAAATACAAATGCTAATATAAAGTAAATAGGTATTAATTTAATGTCAGTACATACATTTATATGATTTACGTCACACTTAATGCAGCTCGTTTGAATTGGGTCAAAACTTGGCTGTTTCTAATTTACGTTACTTATACTGCCTTAAAAAAATCGTTTAAAGTGGTTTAAGTTGAAATTTAAAGGAGTAAATATAAAGTTATTTTCCGAATGAGTGCAAAATATCACAACTACCATCTCGAGTCTCGAAGTGTCATCAAAACCTGGTTAACAGCAAGAAGTGATGGTGGGGAGATCAAGGTGGGGGAAATCATCTGATCTGTCGGCCGAAGTCATTGCAGGAAGAACTGAAAATTTGTTTTCAGCGTAAAGGAACCGAAAATGGCAAAAGGTGGAAGGAAATTTCAGCTGAAATGTTTTTTCCCGTACCTATTTTCAAACATTTGTCACACAGCTGTTATTCGATTAAACGGGGACGTTCGTAAAAGGTATTTGGTATAAGCGGGGGAAAATAACATAGAACCAATGGGAATAAATTCGGTTCCGGAGGATTCTATTCGAATAAGCGCGGTATTCGATTATCCGTGACCCGATTAAGTGGGGAGGACTGTATATAAAAACGAAAATTTGTCTGTCTGGTCATACAAATCCGCAGTTTGGAAGCCAGAATTGTGAAATGTTAAGTACATGTGTATTAAAACACGGCCGAGGCAACTAAAGAATCCGGAATCGGAATAACTTATAGCTAATTTTTAATTAATAAAAAACCACCCATTTAACAGCAATTTCCTATCAAATTTAAACATTTTTCTTTATAGCTGTTGACAACAATTAAAAATCCACAATGAAATTCTTACCACAACAATTACTTTTCTATTGCAAGATTTTCACGTGAAAGATGAAAATGAAATAAATAATTCGACGAATTAAAAAAAAAAGGTTAATATTACGTTATAACTTTTCTATTGCAAGATTTCCACGTGGAAAATGAAATAAATAGTTTGACGAATTAAAAAAAAATAATAATAATAATATTATGTCATATTGTAAATATAATGGACATCAGCAAGTGAATATATAACGTCCTATGAGTTTGAAAAAAACTTATTGAAACATGATAAGAACCCGCTAATATTTTGAGGGTCTCTGAATTTCTTTTCGCCATTTTTAAATATATTTTATACATATACATGTGTGTATGCATGCATATTAGAATTTCCACAAAAGTTTAGGTCCCTAGACCGCATTCTTAGTGATGAACTAAAATAAAGATTTCAAATTTTTTTAAAATAAAATTCATAGAATTTTTGTACTTGCCATTTTTCTTTAATCATGAAAAAATTATTTAAATAAAGTACAACAAAGTACTAACCGAGTACTTTAAACAAAGTACTCGGAGACTACTTTTCATCAAAAGGTTTTAATCTCGGTCTCAAGCCATATCACAGATTATATTTACTAAAAAAAGGGGGTAATCTGCCGTCCGGATTAAATGAAAAAAAAAGAGTGAAAGTTGCGTTAAAAAAAACAAAAAACTTAAAATACCGGACAACGGCGGGTACTTTAGCTAGTAAATAAATAAATAAAAATACAATAAACTCTGTCTAAGACGGAATCGATTGGGATCAAGAAAATTTTCCGCAGTAGACAATATTCTGCCTTAGACAAATTTTATTCTGTGTATGGATTCACAGGGACTTGAAAATATTTCCGAATTAGACAGATTTCCGTCTTACACAGTCTGCCGTACAGAGAGTTTACTGTACTTTGCTTCTTTAATGAGAATAGTCAATTTTTACTAATTTGTGGTTGAAAAAACTGAATATGATCTCATTTTTTTTTTTTTTTTTTAAAGCTCTGGTTTTTAAGATATAATTCTACTGCTGTACGAATTTATATAGTAAAAACCTGTACGTTGTTATTATGATATCTGTAAATCAGTTTTTCCTTTCTTTAGCCTATAGTCAATCTTTACTAAATTTGGGTCGACAAAATCGAATATTACCTTAGAATTTTGTTATTAGCTTTAATTTTGTAAGATATTGTACTATTGGTATACGAACTTATGTAGAATAAACCTCTATGGTATGAATTTTAGATAGACAGAATTAACATTACTTTTAATCCACTAAAGTACAGTTTAATTATAATTCAGTTATAATATCTATATATAATATCCATTATTTGTTAATATCTGATAAAAAATATACATATAAAAATATGCTTTCATTTGATGGGTTTTCATTGAAATTTCAACATACTTCATAACACTTAGCTAACTCAGCATTTTAAATATCATATTCTTTTTTCCCATGTACGAGTTATATAGAAACAACTATTTTCATTCATGTAAGAAGAAGTATTTTAAAAGCGATTTGGATCAATGAAAACATTTATTAAAAAATTACGAAATTTAAATTTGTATACGGTCTTGTCCTATAAGTTATCTTTAGTAAAAATTTCCTATTACACTAACAAGTAAGACAAAAACAGTCCCGTTTATCTAACACTAAAATTGACCAAGTTACTAAACTTTGAATTACATGACTTATGCCGTTTTTCTGCATCTGAAGACAGATGAGTTTTGCCGTGCATCGAGGGATCGTACACAAAGTGCTTAAAGTATTAGAGGGATTTATTTCGCGTGTACATTTCTCCTTACAGCCGAAGGGAGTCACTTCGGGCAAGTTTTAAGATAACTTTAATTTTATTAAATTTTAGATTAGATAATGTAATAGCATTTTAAAATCTGTATAATTTTGTAAAGAATTGTGACTGTTGCTTTTCATAAGCTCGTTTAGCAACAATTCTGTTATCTTTTAACTTATTTTTTTTTATTAAAAGTTGTATATTTTATTTTAATATGTCAGAATGAAAATAGATTTCAAATTTATATTGTAATGTTAATTTTACTCTCAACTATCATTGTTTTTTATATCTGGGGATTATTTATATTTTTAATCAATTTGTGAATAAACCCTATTTCGCATCAAAAAAGATGCTTCAACTTTAAACAGCTATTACCCGGCCAGTTTTAATCGTAGAAGAATGGGAGTTTTTTGTGTTATTTCTTGGTGCAATAGGATATTTTTACTAAATATAACTTAAGGACCGGAGCACCATATAAAATTTAAATTTCGTAATTTTTTAGGAAATGTGTTGGTTGACCCAAATCGCTTTTAAAAATACTTCTTTACCTCATTTAAAACATTTTTGTAGTTGGAACTATCTGTCTGTGACTAACGGTTTAGGCATTGGACATCGTTGAGAGGGGACACCCTGTATACAGCATTTCTTTCGAAAACTTTCACTTGGTATTTATATATAGAATTTTTTTCGAAAACAGGCATAACTTCCTTTAGTATTTTTTTAATAAATTTCTATTTAAATTTTCTACCAAAACTAACGTTTTCATAGCTGCTAACCTTCGGGATTTTAGTCAAGTCAAATAAACATGTTTTGAATGAGAAATTTTATTGGGATTAAACGGAATCAAATTAGTACCTCCTTAAAGACAAATAACATTTTATATATATATATATAAAAATCTAGTTAAAAATGCTCTTCTTCTCAAAACTGTTAATTTCCAAATACTATTCTCCAATACATAAGTATCAAATTAATTGAAGATTCGTTTTGAATTTTGATTAATTAAATATAATTACGTGAGCTGGGTTTGTTTACATTTAACTTACATCAAGGAAAGATCACGGAAGAAATTGAGTTGTATAGCACTTCACCTAACAAAATTATACTAAATTTCAATTAGCTGCATTCAAAAAATACATTTGCGGCGGCTGTGACAGCGTTAGTTACCCTTTTTTAAAGACGTGGTTGCATTTAAATTGCAAGAGGTCTTTCGATTTTTTGGAAAAAAATAAATTACTTTTATTATACATTTCAAGTTTATAGTTCTAACAGTTCCAAATAAATCGTAATTTAGAACGTTGTCCGATTATTTCACCTTTTTGAATTTCGATTTTTTTTTTTTTTTTTTTTTTTTTTTTTTTTTTTTTTTTTTTTTAAGAAATAGTTCTTAGTGAGTATTTATATCTTAACCCTTTATGCCCCGACGGTAGTTTAAAGTGCCATTAAAATAACTTATTATAAAATTTATTTAATACATGGATTAGTAATAATACAGTTTAAAATGAGTTATAGATACTTTACTTGTTCCTAAACCATTATTGGTTGCACAAAACAGAAATATTTTTTAAAAGAATGATTTATTTTGCCTTTGCATCTTTTCAGCTTTCTTGACGTTGAAAGATTTGGGGGGGGGGGGGGGGGTCAGTTCGGAAATTATTGTAGTAACATTATATCTGTTCATTTCCTAATTCTACAAAAAATAAATAAGCTAAAATAAAAAAAAAAAAAACTTTTAAATAAAAGATTTGACTGGAGTTACAAATATTGCACAGGATCCCTATAAACTCAAATTTAATTAATTTTAAACGGCAAAATCCTTCTACAATTTTTAATAAATGATTGTGTAAATCTTCTTATGTAGTTTCAAAAATTCACGAAAAATGCTTTAGAAGCTGAAAAATTTAGAACTTTTTTTGAACGTTTGCCACTCGTTTCACCCATTTCACCCTTCGAATCCCTTTAAACTTCGAACTTTTTGGAAAACATTCATAGAGCGTATTTACATCTTAAAAGTAACCACCACACCAAGTTTTTTTTAATTCCAACAATATCACAAAAATCGCAATTTTAGACCGTTTTTTGTTCCTGCACCTTGTGTTTTGTTGTACCGGCATGAAATACGGCCCATTCCATGAAAAACTGACAAAACGTCCTGCACGCGATACTTACATAAACACCTACATCTATTAACTTATAAGTTGTTAGAATATAAACTATACATTAAAAATAACAAACATTAGATTTTCATATTAGCCTAGTTGTTTAATTTGATAATGATAATAGCACTGTTAAAACAGCAGCAATGTGTAGAAAAGCTGATCCACACTTGATATAGAATAGCCCTTTTATAGGTTTAAAAATCTCCACGTTTTAAACCCTAGACCAGTGGTTCCCAACGTGGGGCGCACGCCCCTCCGGGGGGACACTTAATTCTTTAGGGGGGCAATTTCAAATTTGTAACTCACCCATTCGCTCTCCTTTTTTTATTAAGTTTTTTTGTTGAATTTTAAAAAAGCTTAAAATCAAAATGTTAAAATGGAATCAATATCAGAATAATCATATGAACAATTTTTTTAAATATTTTAGCATCACCTTCTTTCCTTTTCTTATCCTTAAAAATTTCTATAACTTTTCTGGTTACTAATATATTTTACAATTTTTCTCAATTATTTATCGAATGATCTATTTTGATCTATTCATTCTGCTGTATGTAACATAAAGAAACTTCTGCACTTGAAATTACTTAAGAGTATACCTAATTCTTATTGTCTTTAACATATTTAACCTAAAAAATATTTGAAATGATTAAATATGGTACTAACAACTTTATAAAGTTTTTAAATTTTTAATAGCATTAAATAAGGAAATGGATAAATTGTAAATAACTATGGCTGTAGTGCAGGCCTCCTATCCGGTAAATGAATGTATAACATGTAAATTTAAATTTCAAAATGCGAGAGTACATGGCAGTTAATTAACGATAATTGGGGATGGAAAAAGATAAATGTGTTTTGATGGGGAATAACGGCTACGGACTTCATAAAGGTCATAATCTTGAAATGCTTCTTGTGTACTTTGTTATCCATAGAAAGAAAATTTGGTCTCCAAAGATTTTCCAACAACTCTCAATAAGTTACTAAAATTCAATGTAAAATGTGTCATCATTTTCAATTTTAATACTAAATATGAGAATCTCTTTAGTCATTTTGGGACAATAAAAATACAATCGTATAACACTTTTGTTAAACATTCAGGTAAGTTGGGAAGACACAACAAATCTATTTTGGCACAAAAGTGAAGATTTATAGCCTTCATTCCATTTATAAAATGATACTAAAAACACATTTGTGGAAGAAAATTCAACTCTATGATAAGTTAAGAAATGTGAAATGAATAGTTATCGTTAAAACTCTGTTAAGCTCCCTTCAGGTGAATACAATTCGATTTTCAAATAATAAGAGGTATAGGTTACAAAAAATGTGTGTCAGGAGGGGTGGGGGGGGGGGGGGGATCGGGATTTTTCAGATGCTTCGGTGGGGAGTGGGCACTAAAAGGTTGGGAAACACTGCCCTAGACCTAAGTAAGCAGCCCGGTTTTAATAGGTTTAAAAATCTGCACATTTTAAATCCTAGACCTACGTAATCTGTCCGTTTTAGGGCCATTCGAACAAAATGTTCTACGCATGACACGTAAATACCTATATCTATTAACTTATAAATTGTTAAAATATAAACTATACATTAAAAATAACAAAACTAGATTGTCATATTAGCATACTTGTTTTAATTTGAGGCTAATATTAGTTAAAATATACACTATATATATATGTGTGTGTGTTAAAAAGTCTTAATACTTTTTTTCCATTTTATCTATACTTCTTTCTTTTATATATTGTGCAAGTGCGAACAGTTAAGATAAAAGAGGAAGGAGTATTTGCAATTCTGCTTCATTTAGAGTTTCCATGAATAAACTCAAGACAAAAATACTTTGTAATGGAATACTCTCGTATTCAACATCAATTTTATTCCATTTGCAGTCCCATGTGACATCTTAGAAGAGGTCCTAATAAAGGTTCATTAGGAGGGAGCGACTAAGATGATTTGACGCTGAATTTCTACGCTTTAGCTTTAATTACCTTAATTTCTTATTTCATCTCACTTCGAAGCTTTTGGTTTCATTTGCTTTTAAAAGTATATTCTTGTATTTGAACTTGATTCGATAGTTGCTAAGGTAATTGTTGAAATTGTAAAAGTTATTAGAGTTCTAAGAAAATATCTTTTTTGAATTGTGTTATAAGGTATTAGTTGTTTGATTGTTGTCTATGATTTAATGCTTTTATAAGATTTGTAAGAGCTTTTGTTAATCCTTTATATACTTAAACAATGTATTAATCCTTTCAGGGGCGAAGCCTTCCATTTCTAAAATGTTTAAATAAATGAATGGCACCGGAATTTAGGAATAAATTTATTTGAAGTTAAGAAAAATGCTCTCATATTCATAACTAGCGGAAAATATACCAAAATTCTGGTGCCATTGTGCCATATAGTAATTAAAATTAAGAGGTGCCATAAACATAACCACCGCCCTTGAGAGGGTTAAGAAAAATTACGACTTAATTTCCCCAACCCCCTCTTAATGTCAGATCATATATTAAAAGTTAACTAACAATAATATAAACTGGAAAGGATTTATTTGTTCACTAAAAATGACTAGTTATACCTGTAGTTACAATCCTTTCTGTAAAATATCGTCAGCACTTAGGTTACTTAATAAATGTCGTTGATTTTATTATCTCGTAATTCTTATAATAAATAAATATATAAATAAATATTGTATTTTACCCGGAAATAAGCGATTTTTTTAATTGTGAAAATGTCCACTTAAAAAATATTAGCCTTCTGAAATTGGCTGAACTTAGTAAACATGGTAAAGCAAAACATTTTGCATGAAATATAAAATTTTTTGCTATAGATTTATTTAATAGTATATCAAATTGTTTTAATGAGACGAAGTCCTTTTTGAGGATAAAGGATTGTGTTATTTTTTTTTAAGTTACAATCGTACTATTAATTACTGTCTATAGTCAGTGAATTAATTGGACTAGTCCATGATTTGAGGGCTAAGAAGGAAAACGCTGAAAGTACTAAAAAATCGAAAATCTTTTTTTACGAAAAAATGACTTAAGTGCCAAGCAGGAGAACGCTTGAAGTGCTAGCCCTAGTAATAATAGTTCAAACAAGTCGGAAATTTTACATCCAACGTGGCAATCTTCTTTTTTTCGCTCTTTTGAAAAACTTCCTCTTTTGGACTTTGTGTTTTCTATTCTTAGTCCTCAATTAAAGTACTGTCTGTTTCAGTATATTATGTCCTGTAGTAGGGTCCTGTAGTATAACTATTTGTTCAACTCTATATAGTGTGACTTTAAAGCAAAAATACATCCATTCTTTGTTTCATTCTTTATTTAGCTTTATCAGTCCTTATTTAAAAAAAAAAAAAAGAGGAATTGCACGAGAAAAATACTTTTGCATTGAACTTATTTGCGATGTGTTGCGCCATTTTTTTCCCCAATGAAGTTTATATATTTTTATAGTACTTGATGAAATAATTTTTTTAGTTACTGCACCTCGGATAAAACAAATCATTATTTTCTATTAATTTTTGAGGTAGATGTAACAAATCGAAAATTATGTAAAAAATATTAATACAGTGCAAAACCGTAGAAAAAAAAAGATGGGGTTCGTTTTCTCTCTGTAACATGATTAGTTTAAAAGATGTGAATACGAATAAAAATAGTACTTTTTAAATAAAAAAATTTTTAACACTTTTTTACTCATTCAGTACTTATCTTGAAAGCCACGCCTAATTACATGATTTGATTTTTCCAGACAATTTCCGTTACAGTACGTTATTTTTGCGAGGGTTCCGAACTCGATTATGGAAAATTCACGGCTTATTTTTACGCTTGGTAGAAAAGGCGAGCTAGCGAATTTATTTAAAAAATGTTTTTTTTTTCTTTTTTTTTAAGATGGGACAACAGAAAAGTAAAGCATTATTTAAACTATCTTTTTAGGTCTTCTATGTTGATTTCTCAACGTATAATCATAATTTAATTTAAACTATTAATTGTTTAAAGCATATTTCTTTCAATATGTTACTCTTTATTTTTTTTATTTATATTTTCTACTTTTGTAGTTTTAAATTTTCATTGTTGCAGTTCCCAACCCGTCGGCCTTTTTTGGCAAGCGTCAGTTGGTATATCATTAAATTCATTGTTTGTAACTGGGTATACAATTGTAAACCATATAGAATATTTGGCGATTTATTCTCTATGAGGTGTACACACAGAAAAATGCCTTAAAATTAAAATATTAATTTGTAATTAAGTTCTAAATATATTAAAATGCTGCACTTTCATCAGAATTACACCTTTGTGCGTAATGTTTATAATTCTAGCGTATCAGAAAGTGAGTTAAAAACAGATTTGAAAATTCCATCTTTAAATGCAATATTTTTCTTTGTCTCAAAGTCACGTTAAAATACGGAATCTATACACGTATAAAATGAGTTCGTATGTCAGGGTGATAATAACTTACCAAAAGTTTGAATATAGATTCCTATTGGAGGCCATTTTGCTATGCTTATCCTGCTAGACCCTTTGTTTTTATATTCCTCAAAATTTTCGTTTTCTCGCAATACATAATGAAAACAGCAATGATATAGGTACTGCTGCATGTAAGTTTAAAATAACAATAATTGAATATTAATTTCTAATAAAAGTTTATTTTTTCCTCAATTTATATCCCCCTGTGTGTAATCTAATAAGAATAATTAACAAACATGTGTTTTTTATTGCATGCAATTATTTTATTTTATTGCAAAAACTTGAGCATAAATTAAATGCGTTTTATATTATTTTAAAAAAGTATTTTAATTATTTACTAGTTAAAAAAATAATTTCTAGCTCATAACTTATTTGATGCAGACTCCTTAAAAAAAAATCTATGTAGGAACAAACACGTGTAAAATAGATTTTTTTGGTAATACTCGGTAATTGTAAGGTATTTTTTTTAATTCATTTATTACAGTGCACTTTTAGTTGTTTATTAAATAAATGATACAAAATAATTAATATAAAATGTAAAATTTTAAATTAAAAAAAAATAAATAAAGTCGGAGTTTGGCTTAAAATTTAAAAATGTTCTTACTGCATTTTTTGTTTTATTTTTTTTTTTTTTTCAAAAAAAATTATGGCCATTTTTTTCCCCCATTCTGACCAGAATATCAGAGTTCTAACTTTTTACGGCTGCTCTTTCATCTTCACCTAACGCTTCATTTATAATGGCTGTTTCATAATAATAGAAGCCATCAGTCCATCAGAAGAAAATGAAGTAATGGAAATGCCGGGGGCGACACTAAATTCTGAAAAAGCAGAATTCCTGTTCTCTAGTTTTTTTGCATTAGATTATAAAATTGGTCTTCTTGTCCTATTAGTTAAGATGAACCCATCCATAACAGAAATGTAATATTAATTAAAAACAACCATTCGTTTTTCATATTTCGTCATTTCTGAAAATGTTAATTTCTAAAGATTCCTGTAAAACAGTTTTTACCTTTAGTGGAGTATTGATCCAAGGAAGCAAAATATCGAAACTTACCTCATGCATTTTCCCCACTTCCCGTGCTGCATTTGCGACTTATTTATTTTATGCATTACTTTTTATATGGCTGTATTTATTATTTAAGAAATTCTAATTTTTTATGTTTATAATGTATTCAAGTTATGTTTTATTAAATATTTTATTATCAGAAATAACTGTATTTCAGTATTTAAGGGGACAGTTTACCTTTTCAACAACTTAAAATAAATAAATATAAATATTATATACACACATATATTTATACATTATTACACATTATTTATTTATACATTATTATACATTTATATATATACACACTGGTGTCCAAAAATAAGGACCAGTCACAAAATGCTAATTTTTAAGTAAGCGAATACTCAAAAGAAAATAATATAATTCCAATAATTACTATCCCTACAGCACAGCTAGTCCATATAGCATCCCATTCATGTCACACATGGTCACAAGTGTCACAGTCACTACGATGAAATAAAAAAATAGGAAATTCCACACGCCTCATTATGAGTCTCAAATGATCACTATATGTGACTCCACTGAGACTTCAATGTGACTGCTGCTTTGTAACAAGTCACCAGGTGACTTTACAATGTAGTTACATTGTGACTCTCACGTGGCTGTCATTTTTAGACTCAATTTCAAAGTCATCATGAACGTTGCATTATAATAAGTCACCAAATGTCACATTATAGTCACATGGTGACTTTTCACAAAAGAGCACAATGGCGACTTCACAGTAGTCTCTCTGTCACCTGAAAGTCATCATGTGACATTATTTGGAAACTTATCACAATGCAGCGTTCACGATTACTTTGAAATTGAGTCTACAGATGACAGTCACATGAGTCACAATGTAACTACATTGTAAAGTCTCATGGTGACTCGTCACAAAGCAGCAGTCACAATGACGTCTCAGTGGAGTCACATATAGTGATCATTTGAGACATTAAATGAGATGTATGGAATTTCGTATTTTTTTTGCTGCCCCGTAGTGACTGTGACATTTGTGACATGAATGAGATATTATATGGACTAGCTGTGCTGTAGAGATAGTAATTATTTGAATTATATTATTTCCTTTTGAGCAGGGTTCGTAAATATCATGATATTTTCGAAAATATCAAAAATATCCGATATTTTGATACATATCCGATATTTTCGATATATATCCGATATTTTCGAAGCAGCCAACTTACCGATGATAATAAATGTTTTCGAGCATAATATCGATTAGAAACTAAGATATATTGCACTTAACATGAAAACTTAATCAAGCAATATTCTAAAAATGCATTTATTTTTTTTTCTGGTTTTTTTTTTTTTTTTTTTTTTTTTTTTTTACTTAGAACAAAATTGAAGATGAACTAATTGAAAACAATAACAATTCGCTTTATACACTTATAAAAAAAATTAAGTATATGATTCAGTATCAAGATCAAGTATAAAAAAATAAATCAGATATTTTTAAAACAGATACAAAAAGTTTTTTAATTGAAAAATTTTAACATAAATGTAAGTATAAAATGTCTTATTTCGTATTTCCTAACATGTTGCAGTTTAAACTCAACTGAACCAAAACTTGAGAAAAGGTTATTTTCTAATGAAGCTGTATATAACTGCTTATTTAAATTAGTTAGTTTATCTTTCAATGGTTGTTCTGAATTAATTATGTCCCACATAACTATTAGTTCAACATTTAAAAATAAAAGCTTCAAATCCAAAGCTTAAAAAATATATTTGTTTTCTTTTTTGGCTAAAAAAGTCACATCCAAAAGAGACAAAAGTTCTTTATCAGATTCACACAGTCAATAACAGTTGAAAATTTATTTAATTTACACTGAAATATTACAAACTACGACTTAAAATATCAAAAATATCTTGCACTACTTCATATTTTGAAAATAAATATCAAAAATTTTGATATTTTGAAAATAAATATGGGTTATATATCATAATATATATCCACTGATATATATCAATGAACCCTGGCTGTATATAAACGATTACTTAAATTACATTTTATATTTCAATGGCTGTTTTGAATTAACTGTCTCACATAAATATTAGTTCTACATTTAAAAATAAAAGTTTCAAACATAAAGTTTGGAAAAGATTTATTTCTTTTCCTAAAAAAGTCATTGCCAGAGGCAAAAGTTCACTATCTACACCTACAGAACGACGCAGTCAATAACAGGTAGAAATTTCATTGACACTTGCTTTGAATGTAGAAAATATAAAAAATATCTTGCTCAGTGATATTTTGAAAGTAAATATAAAATATACAAAATATCAAACATCTTGATAGTTTGAAAATAAATATCAAGAATTTGAAAATATCGAAAATATCAAAAATCTTGATATTTTAAAAATAAATATCGGATATATATCAAGATATATATCATGATATATATCTATCGATATATATCAACGAACCCTGCTTTTGAGTATTCGCGTACTTGAAAATTAGCATTTTGTGATTGGTCCTTAATTTTGGACACCAGTGTGTGTGTGTGTGTGGGTGGGTGGGTGGGTGTGTGGGTGGGTGGGTGGTTCAAATGGTGAGCTCAATGCATTTCAATGTCCAATTAAAAGTACATTTTGAAAAAAAAAATTAACTGCATATTTAATTAAAATTTTTAAAAAGTTAAAAAAAATATTTAAAAAAAATCCTACTACTTTTTTAAATATTGACATTTTTGCCCATTTTTTCCCTTCAATTTCTATTATACAAGACTGCACATGAATTTTTAGATACATCTAATATTACATTTAATGTTTTTACTGATATATAGTGTAAAACGATGAAATCCAATTACTTGTATATGTATGTATAACCTGAAGGCTAATTCCATTCGCAGATTTATCACGTATATAATAAAGAACATGTACAAAAAAGTTTAAATTTCTATCTCAAAAAAAAAAAAAAAAAAAAAAAAAAAATCATTTTTAAAACATGAAAATGGAGAAAAAGCAATTTAAAGTTTTAATTTGTGTGGGTAATTGCGCTAAATAAAATTAACAACATTTACCATATCTCACAATATAATTACCGTATGGGTAAAAATGAGGTGTCAAAATATTCACAATTAAAACAGGTTTTCATTTGATATCTTTTTGTATTTTTTTTTTATATTTTGATGTAAACTGTCCCTTTAAACACAAAGTTGCTTAATTTAATAATAAAATCTAAATCTTATGGTTTTTGTAGAAGAGGATATTTAAGTAACTATTGACTAACTTATTCTTCTATCATGAACAATTTGTGTGATTTTGTTTAATAAATATAATTTTTCATAATAAAATATTTTCATCTTAAATTAAATGTGTAACACAAATTCATTTATTTATATTTAGTTTTCTTACTCCCGCTTAATTACATTGAACAAATATTTTCGTTTCATATCTAGATATAGGATAATATTTTACACCGATTGAGTACTAAATCTCTCCTTTAGAAGTGATTCATGCTAAAAGTTTATAAAATTTAAATTAACTTGAAACATATCTTCCTCTGTTATCTTTTGACACATGTCGTACAAAATTGTTATTCAAATAATAGAATTCCTGAATTTATCGATATTTATTTAATAGTAAAAAAATTAATTAGAATACGCGTTAATAGAAACAAATTGGAAGTTGCAATTCCAAAAATTATTTTAATGCTAACAGATTTATCAGTTAAGAGCTAACTTTGAAAGGTTCAATAATTCACCTCCATTCGTCATCATTTTCATTTATATCTCAAAATAAGCGACTGTGTTTCCTGGGGGCATCCTGCGGTGCACTTATTACCTATGTTATCGCCGAAGAATTGGAGAAGAAAATGTCTTTTTAACCATTCTCTATGAATCTCCGAGGGGCTTACTCGCATTTTCTGCATTATTGGCAAAAGCTGTATTTGAGATGCTTGGCGGCATCGGTTGGCGAGATGCATTTTATTCAAGCAACCCTGTTTCCTGAAGCTGCTGCCTTGTTACATGGAGCTCGTCTATTCTCTCTCTCTCTCTTTCATCTCTTACTCCAAGGCAGCTATGGAGAGAAGCTGTGTCAGTCAACGCGTGCCCTGGTTCTGGTTTTCATCAGTAATTGTTTACACCCTATTTGACTGAGGTGTACTTTTAATCATGTTTTCACCTTACAACAGAACTGTCTTGGAACACGAAGCAGGCATGCTGCAGTGGAACATGCAACTTGCGCGCTGCAAAAGTATCTTTTCGATTTTTTACCACCATCGATTATTCAATAAAATAGACTTCACTGGAAGGAGCATCCTTTGACCTGTGATATATAAATACATGTGAGCGAGAAATCTTCGCACAGTAGATAAATAAGTTATAGCATACCACCTCGCTAGTTATACACATTTGTTGCCACTCATTTTTGCCTTGAATTTATACAGTTATATTCTTCGTCAGTGAGTGTTTATTTGGAATTCTGTAAATTGACCATGTGATTATCATTACTAGCATTAATCAAAAGTCTGGAGAAAGTTGTAAACTTCACGCCTTCGATTTAATGTTGGTAACTTCATTTTCATCTTGCCTTACGTTCAAACATCTTCCACAATCAAAGTCCATAAAACTTTTTGAATACAGCACAATTTTTAACCCGTTGCTCTGATAAGTAATACGTAAGTTTACTTTTTATACGTTGAACTGTCAATAGTTTAATTTAGACTTTGCCAAATACTGAACTTTTCTTGCTGCTGAAATTGATCTCATGCCTTCATTGAGGTATTTGCATAATTTATTCGTCCTGTACAAATAATTTAAAAAAATTCAAAGATTTTCTAATTTTTATACTCTACTATTAACTTCCTTTGTGCATAATTTTTATTGACATATGTTGTTAAACATCATGTGTTTTGAGTCGCATAAAAATGAGTTTATGAAATCTTCGATGGGACTTGTAAAGAACTTTCAAGATATTAGCTTCAGCAATATCTATTTACCTCTAAAAATGAAAACATTCATAATCTGCAAGAAATACTCTAAAGTATAAATTAAGAATTGGAGTGTTTATAGACTGATTTTCCCCTTCTTTAATCCTCTTTGATCACATTAGATTCCTCTTTAAAGTATCACTTCTTTTTCTTTTTTCCAAAATCACTGATTTGATTTTTTATGTAAAGTTATTTGTTTACGTGTGGATAAAAAAAAAATTCTGTAGCATTTCAATTGAAGGAATATTAATTTATGATTCAGCTACTTGTTGATTTTTAATTTGCTTGATACATGAAAATATTCCCTGTGTATTCTCAAATACTTATTCCGGCATAAACTGGATTTTAAAAAATGTTTCCTGATAAATTCTCTTTCTAATGCAAATAAACGGATTTCAATATTATTCTATATTCATCATGATTCACATAACTGGAATAACTCTAACTATACTACGAAATAAAAACCCAACACTATGCAATTTGAAGAAATATTTTCAATCTTAATTGTAGAATTTTCCGGGTAGTAAATAACGGATTATCAAAAGTATTTGAATTTTTAATATGTCTTCTCCTATTATATAAGTCTCCACGGTATTGTTATGGTTACTATTACATGCAAACGCCCAAAAAATCTAAATCTGTATGCATGTGTATAAAAATATTTGCAAGATCGTTTTAATCAAGTAGTTCAACTGTTAATATCGTGTTTTGTTATTTGTGCATTCGTCAACAAAATTATCTATACTCATTCTATTAGATAAAATGTCACATCATTTGGGATCTGTGTGACTGCAATTTCTTCCTGAAAAAAAGAGAGAGAAAAATTAGCCTCACTGTTTAGGATAATACAATTGCCATTTAAATAATAGGCTCGTAAATAGCGGAAATTAATATACAAAAGTATGTGGCCATGACTTGTTGACGACTTCTTGATTCAATTGCGCCACTGGCAGATTCACTTCCTAGCCGTGTAGGAACCCGCCTGTGCATCCATTCATCTTATTTCTGATGAAAGTGACACCGTGACCCTTCAATCTGCTTTCTGTCATCTAGAAAAAAGCCACTCGGATGTCAAGATTCCCGATCTCTGTTAGCAACAACCGCTCCCTCGTTGATGTCTCTTTTTTTTTTTTTTTTTTTTACATATATAAGTCTGTCAAAATGGCTGTGGCTCCCGAAATCGAAATAACGTGATATTGACTGACTCTATGTATCCATCTAATAGAGAAGATCTCGGTGCTGGGTACCTTGGAGGTCCATTTGGACACCCCCCTGCTTCAACTAAGCCGCCAGTGCGACGTGTAAGTTTTAAAGAATATTTAAACTGCATGTGGCAATACTCTGATTACCCCTTCTCTAATTTTCTTTGGACATTCTTGTATTTCTTGCATGATGGAGCAAAATTAGATTTTGTTTTGAATGTTTAATAAAATAGGCATGAATCTTAGACTTTTAAGTTAGTCTTTTTTGTTAATGTCATTTATTTTAGAATTGTTTATAATTGAAAAGTGCATGATAATTTTCGTAGTATTCTTTTCCTTCCAGTTTAACCCGTTATGTCTCAAAGTGTAAATTAAGAAAAATTCCAAGTTAATAATTTTTGTCTTAATATTCTACGATGTATAAGAAAAAGTATGTGATATGAAATTTGGGAAGAATTTGTTCATTGAAATTAATTTCTTGAATCTCTAATTATAGACTTTTTTTTGGGGTAAAATATTTAGAATAATACTTAATAATATATATATTTTTTTAATCTCGCAACTCATTCGTCAATTGCTAAAAGTTGTTAAATAAAAACCATAAAACAGTAAAAAAGTTTATAAAAACTGTCTACATGTTTCGGCTTCGTCGAAGCCTTTTTCAGTATAAATGAGATTTTTTTTAACAGTTGCACGATCTATAATGGAATGATTTGAAACTGTAGAAAATTCTCATTTGTCTCGATAAAGGTTTCTGTAAAGTCAAAACATGTAGACAATTTATTAACTTTGTTACTTTTTTTATTTAATGCCTTTTAGAAATTAAAGAACCTTAAGATGTGTATTTTTCTATTATTTTTCTTAATTTCGGGTACTAAAAATCATTACAGTTCTTCCCCTTTTAAATTTAATCCGTCAGAATTTTCTGTTTTTCGAAATTAATAAAACATGTCTTTAATTCTTCATCATTTTAAAATTGGTGAAAGCTGTGTATAATTTTCTTCATTTATAAGCATGTATATCTCATTAAAGTTTTTTACTTAAGTATCAATGTGATTGCACCATTTAAAACATACAAATTTTATAGAAACAAATTTATTGTTAATCATACAAATTTTGACTTTTAAGTAACTTTATTTGTCTAAAAGAAAGATCCCACCTTAATGCTCTCAGTAAATTGATGCCAAATTTTATTTCGCTTTTAAAAATTGCAAGCGATTATCCGAAACACATTTTGTGTTGTGATTTTATTTATTATGAAAAAGCACGATTTTTTCAAGATTTTAAAGTGGAAGAAATTAGCACTTGTTACATTTATTACTGTGAGACATGAATAATGAACGGATAAAATTTCCTCTTCAAAAATTGACAATTTTATTACTGTAGCACCTGAATAATGAATGGACTTATTTTCTCTCCAAAAATTAGCAATTGTATTACTGTAACACCTGAAATGAATGAATAATAAATGAACAAAATTTCCTTTCCAAAAATTGACAATTTTAGTATTGTAACACTCGAATAATGAATGGACAAATTTTCTTCTCGGATTAAAAAAATAATTTTATAAATTTCCCTTCATAAGTTTTGCTGTTTTATAGCTGAAAGGGGCGGTGGTTAATTTTTTTAAATTGACTTAACGAGTTGTATTTATTATATTTTTAAAAAGAAATTGACGCAGATTATAGACTCCCCCACCCAATAATTACGAATTTATTATATTTTTAAAAGTAAATTGAAGCAGATTATAGACTCCCCCACCCAATAACTACGGATGAAAATTATGCAATTTTTGCGAATAACTTGTAAAAGAAACTGTTGAATAATTATTATTATGCCTGTATTAAAATTAGTAGGTATTCATATTTCTAGAAATGTTCTCTGAAGTTTGCTGTATTAATTATGCTAAAATCGTATATGCTGCTACATGCAAAAATTAAATAGAACAATAATAATCATCATATTTCTCCTGAAACACATAGACTGTTTTTGTCATATAATATCAAAAATCTGTGAAATATCTCAATTGCGTACTGTGAATCATAGAAAAAAAATATATAAAATCCCCAAATGGAGACCACGGGAGGAGGTGGGTTAAATTGCTGTAAAACATTAAGCTAATTTAAGGAGTCTCAGGACTCTTAAAATTTCAAAATTTTCGAAATTTTAATTTTTTAGATGTTAAACTCCTATCTTTTCTCAACATTTTGATGTTTCCTTGAAATTCCCATTAAAACAGAACTTATAGCTTTTAGAATTATACCAGAACAATATCTGAAGCGGTGTTGCCGAAACTTTGAAGTCATTTTTCTCCAAATGACGTTTTTTGGCATAATGCGCATGATATCTCAAACTTCTGAATAATTTTTCATGGAATTTTCAAAACATATGTTTCATGTTAGTCTGTATAAACTGAACCTAAAATTTCCTTTTAATTGTTCAAAAAAATATTTTTTTTTTTTATGTGATTATATTGTTGAAATTTTCTAAATTTTGCAATCGTTAAATACAACTTTGTATTAAAAGTATAAAAATGCTCTAAATACAAATTTATTTAGGTTCAGGGTAATTATTACAATCTGAAGTATAAGTAGGCAACAAAATTTTCCTACTAGTTACAAAATTTATTTTGTAATCCTTCGCGTAATCTGTTATGCCTATTTTCTGCTCGTCAAATGTCTGACTTTTTGGAGCGCCCCCCCCCCCCCCCCCCCTGTAAATGCTAATTCTGCTTCTTGCAAGTTTTTAAATATTTGAAATGAAAGAACAACATACTTATATCGTTCATCCCAATTAAAATCGTATCTTAAAATCAAATACTTTTTAAGGTATTAAATGTTGAAAACGGTCTTCAATTTTTCTAATTGTAAGAGTCCTGAGACCCCTTAAATATCTTACCTTATTTAAAATTAGAAAAATGTTTGCCAGTTACGTAAGACAATATAGTTTTCCCATGAAATTTTCTCTACAAATTAAGTGATAATAATTAATTTACTTGAAAACAGTTTCGTTGCCATAGATATTCATTTTTTCGGAACTATTTAATAAAGTTATTGTGAGATATTTATTTGAACCTATAAACCTTTCTTTTTTTTATATTATGTGTTTTTAATTTTTCTAGACGTCTTCCGTAATTGATTTAATTTATTTATTTAAATTTAAGCATATATACTATTGATAGGTTTGTTTTGTTTTTTCAATTATTTTAAGCAATATACTAATTTCGAAATTTGAACAAATATTATTGTATTTTCTCTGAAGAAGAATCGAAAAACCTCTTAGCTATCAGTGTGAAAAGAGATACGAGAGTGTATCAATAAGTTTTAGCCTTCACATAGAAATAATTGACCGGAATTTATGAAATTGCTACATTGCATTAGTCCTTTTCTATACAGTCACCGTGTACAGTAACACATTTGTGCAACCGGTATTTCAAAGAGAGGGGGGAGGATGTATTCCAGGAGGCGCGATAGTAGACCCCAAGAGGGACATTTTTCTAACTTTTACCGATCCCCACATGTGACACATTGTTGGAAAGGTCTGTGACCACTTATTCATGCAATACACCTCCCGAGACCCTCCCATCAAATTTGCTCTCCTGGGGGGGGAGGGGGGGGGTCACTTTTCTAAATTTAGCTGACATCATTCATGCGCTCACGGGTGGGGGGGGGTATTTGGGGGAGGTGCATAGCATGAATAAGTGGTTACGGGTCTTTCCAACAATATGTCACATGTGGGGATCGGTAAAAGTTAGAACAATGCCCCCCTTTGGGTCTACTGGAGGTCTGCACGGGCCGACATTTCCAGGCCCGGGCCCGGCCGGACTCCGAGAAAAAAAATTCGGCCCGGCCCGTACAAAAAAAAATTTGGCCCGGCTTGGTAAAAAAGTTAAAAGTTCGGCCCGGCCCGAAAAAAAGTTAAAATCTCGGCCCGAGTGAATTTCTACAAAATATTGATTTTTACGTCGAATTGGTTAAGTTTGTCTCGTACGAGGAGTTCAAGCCAAAAATTTTTATCTTAACTTTTCTTTTCATGTTTATAATCTTCATTTTTATAGAAGTGCCGCAGAGTGCGATATTTATTTTTTAATGAATCTCTATTTCTTGTATGTAAATATTTCAGTTACCATTAATATTGTTAATCCGTATTCCATGTATTGAAGTGTTAAATATCTGAAAAATGCTATACAGTAAAATCTAAGACTGAATTGCAAAGAGAAAAAATGCATTATAGACAAGTTCCCTTCTTAGCAAGTGTAAATGTATTATATATTATTTTCTTACGTAGTAGTATATTAATTTTGCATGGATCAACACGTTTTTCAGTTTATAACAAGATTCCGTCATAGGCAGGTTCTCTTTCACACGTTTTACTATATTTTAATTTAACTATATTTTAATAAGTGTAGAAATCTACTACTCTTTAAAAAGAATGAATTTGAATGTTTAATTGCAGAATAATAACGATTTAAAAATGTATGCATTTTTTGACAAAAAATTTGTGCCAAGCCTAATTTTACTGACCTTTGAACGGACAGGACACACCGAGACAATGATTTTCATACGGTGTGGGTGAAAACTAGGAATGAAAATTTTGGGCCATGAATATTAAGAATGAAACCAGTACCCGGGTGTGTGCAGAAAAAATAAGTTAGGCCCGGCCCGGCAGGAAAAAAGTAAGGCCCGGCTCGTAAAGAATAGTGACTAGGCCCGGCCCGAGACTTAAGAAAAAAGTAGGGCCCGGCCCGGCCCGAGTGCCATGAATGAAAATAGGGCCGAGCCCGGCCCGTGCAGATCTCTAGGGTCTACTATAGCGCCTGCTGGAATGCATTCTCCCCCGTCTCTTTGAAATGCCGGTTTCATAAATGTGTTACTGTGTGCAATGACTGTATAGAAAAGGACTAATACAATGTAGCAATTTCATAAATTTCACTCAATTATTTCTATGTGAGGGCGAAAACTTGATACACACTCGTATCAAGAAACAAGGTAGATTCCTCGGGGACACCCCCCCCCCCCCCAAAAAAAAGGCTTTTTCTTCTACCTAATGATTTCGATTTATTGTAGATGCTTTTATGTAATCCAGTAAATCTCTCCCTTCAAAACTTTGGAAAGGGAATTCTGCAGCAGAATATTACATATTATATTTCAACCTGTTTAGATAACAGAAAAAAAGACATTTAAAATTTTTATACAACAAAATAACTATGACAAATTTATTTCATTATTTAAAAATAATTAAGCGTGTCTATTGTGATGCCACTATAGTATCCATTCATTATAAGAGAATCCATTGATATTATGACATCTAAAAATTTAATATGTAACGATACAGCATCATTTAACTTACCAAAATTATGGGTTGAATTACTGCATGGTTACGAGAATAGAAGTAAACATAAAAGTAAAAATAAACTAACGTGAGTAATCGGAAAGAGAACGTGAAAAAAATGAATGATGGCGTTTCAAATCATTGCAATTTAGATCATGCAACTGTAGAATAGATTCATTTGTCTTGAAAAGAGGTTCGGTGAAGCCGAAACAGGTGCTCAGTTTATGTATAAGAACATTTTTAGTTTTTATTTTAACACGGGTGCACATTTTATGTATAAGAACTTTTTTAGTTTTTAACACCTTTTAGCAATTAATGAAGTACATTGTGATGCGTTTAAATATTGCCTAATAAAAGACAAACATTTTTGCTATTATCTTGTGGAATGATAGTAAAAAATAAATAAATATCTTCGAAATTATAGCAGGATCTGATCTCCAGTAATTATTGAAGGATTATGATTCACTAACAAAACTTCCGAAAACATTTAATCCTCCAGGTATTATCCTTAAATTACTGCGTTGGTGTGGAAATGTTTCCGTGTTTCATTGCACTTAACAAGCTTGTATTTCCGAATACGTGACATGCTATCCCTGGCCCGCATTAAAATTGCGATGGGGAGCAGCTTTCGAAAATCCTGGAATCCCCCCTCTCCTCCTAACCACCCTCCGCCCTCAGAAATCTGTGTTTTGGTTTCGGAGTCGTGCACAGGAATGCAAATAAAGCGGCAAAGGTATCTCTGCATGGAAAAAAATGGGGTGGGGGTGGTAGCGAGATCTTGCAGAAATGATATCGAGCTGTAGATAACTTTCTGGGGTGGAATAAAAATACATACTGTGTACTGTGCTTAGGAGATGACTATGCTTTCTTCCTGACTGGTGTACGATATTTCTCTTAAGTGATCCCTTATTCAATTTTTAAAATTCATGCAAAAATATTTTCTACAGTTTGGGTAAGCATTCTTGCATGACATAAAATTCGTGTGTTTTCGGCGCAATTTTGAAATTGAGTCGAAAATTGCTCTCTTTTTTGATTTCATAAAATAAAAAATAATGTCTTCCACTTTCCATCAAATTAAAGTGCTTCCATTACATATGTTCTAAGACACGCTTACTAATTGTTCAACAGTTTAATAATAATAAAAACTTTGTCTTTTCTTTTCGTACTAGATTGATCAAGGCAGATCGAACCCAGCTAGAATTTATCCAGTGTTTAACGCTGTGTCATTGATTAATTAAGCAACTATTATTTTGACATTTTAATTTTTGTTACTCTTATACACTATTACACAATACATAATACACTATTCTGAGTTCGGATTTTTTTTTTCTTACTTTTTTTAATTTAAAGATGAATTTAATTTAACAAATATAGCCTCCATGTTAATATTTAATTATACCGCAAGGCAAAATATATTAACTGTGGTACCTACGATATATATTTTTTCTTATGCTAAAAGGGGGGAAAGTGTACTTCAAAGTGACAATATTTGTAGAGAACTTTAATATTTATTACAAACCTTTTGATTTAATTTTCCACTTATTTTTTCGATTTAATTTTCCAACTCTTTTTTTTTCTTCTTCTTTTTAGTTTCATGTTGTCTCATTAAAATGTCTCTTTGTAATTTCGTAATGCGCTCAATGTCTCTCGCGCAACATTCGAAGGCAAACATTGGAATTAAAAGAAATTTTTAAAAGTTTAAGTTAATTAAAGTTTGTATACTTTCAAGTAAAAAGCAAACTGTCTGGAGTAAGCATTTAATTAATCCATTTACAGCTACTTTCTGTAATAGCATAAAATTTAGTCATTATAAATTGTATTAAAATTAAAAAATAAATAAATAAAAGAATTTTCTTATTCTTTATTATTCTGAAAATATAGAAATGAACCTCTTTAAAAATGTGATATATTTTTCTCTTATTACTCACATTAAAACAAAAGTATTTATTGAAATGTGTGTGTATTTGGGGGGTGGGGGTATCTAAAAATAATCGGCCAAGTGCGAGTTTTACTCACGCACAAAGGGTTCCTTACGGTAAATTGATTAATTACTAAGTGCAATATTACAAAAAAATCATTTCTAAAAGAATAACAAGACTTTGTAAGAAACGTGGAATTATTTTAGGATTTATTTTCAATAATTTTC